>VOQZ01002223.1:0-261131 GCA_008079305.1 Phytophthora palmivora
TCGGTCGGTGTTTTCAGAGATCTCAGGTAACTTATTCCTGGGTTTCGAAAGGCACAGCTGATTCCTGGGTTAAAGCGTGTCATGCATTGTTGGTGTTTATCTTGAACCTTTCTCAGCTCCGGTCCTACACACACTAGAACAAATAACTCTGGGGTATTGCCTTGCCCGACGCGTTTCGGATCCCATCCGACGGGCGTATTAGTTTAACGGCTTCCCAGAGTCTGCCTCCTCACCCAGAAGTCTTTCTCTCAGGTGGTTTGGCATGTCCTTCAGTGCGCCTTGACGGGCGAGTTGCTTGAGTGCTTCCAGAGTCTTCAAATCTTCACAGGGTTTTCCGGGATGTAATTTTCCACACACTTCACAGGGAGATGCTCGACACATTCGGCTTGGATGCCCTTTTCCTGGCACCGGTCACACGTGATATCCCTCCAGCAGTCTTCTTCTGAGTGTCCTGAGCGTTGACATTTCTCGCAAAACTTATTCCATAACCGCCATTTTCAGGACGTCTCTGATGAAAACCTTGACCCGACGATCCAGACGGGGAATGGGGCGGTGGGACGCCATCCCATGTCTCCCATTACTCGGTACACTCATTTGTCAGGGTCTGCGTCCAGTCAGTGCTCGGCGGAACTGTCGAGGCACTCGAGAAGTCTGTGTAGTATCTCCATCACGGGTAGGCTCTGAAGTCACACTCTGAAGTCGAGAATCACCGGCTTGGTCTCTGGCATCCTGATCGGATTTTAACGATCCTTATAGTTTGCAGTATCATCATCATCAGAATCTTCAGAGTCCGGGTCTCTCACGATATAAGTCCGGTTCATGCGCTTGGGCTTGAACGGTCCTCGTGGAATATTGTCTGCTCGGAAGTCTCGAGGCTTGGTGTGGTCATATCTTGGTCACCTGTTCGCCAGACATCTTCATCCTGTTGTAAGGCGTACTCCAAGTCTGAAATACGTCGGAATCTCTGACCTTGTAGCGAAGTTTTCAGGCGCGCATCCTTGAGCTTCGTGATAAACGGAGCACATGCTTCTCAAGACGCTTGGACGATCTTCTGAAATCAATGTCGGCCTTCCAGCGGCGGAGTTGAGTCGATAGAAGAATCTCGAGCGGGGTCTCAGAGTCCTTCATAGCCATTGTGAATACCTCTCTGAATACGATGACCGCGCCTTACATAACGCTTCTTGAACTCTGACGACAACTCCTCCAATCACGGGACACACTCTTGGGAGCTGGTTTAAACCAGTCACGCGCAGATACCGGAAGCTTCAACTTGAGCTCCTGAATGCGTGTCTTGGTCGACCACCCTCCTTGAGACGCCATATTCGTGAATCGCTCCCACCAGTGAATGCGTTCCCTGAGTGTGGCTCTAGGATCGAACTCTCCGAGGTTGTTGGAGTTCATGAACGGCCTCAACGTCAGAAGTGTAGTTCCAGCTTGGGCTTGCGTCGCTGCTGTCAGGTTCATCACTTCACCAAGCTCAGAGTCGTCCGAAGACGAGCTTTCGGATTCTGAGCTCGAGTCCTCAGAGTCTCCACCAGGGTCTGGTGCTTCACCACGGCGCTTCTCTCGGCGGGGTGCCTCTCGGTCTCCATCAGACCGTCTAGCGTCTGATTTCCGCGGCGGATCTCGTCGTGGAGTCGATGCACGCCTGGCATCTCCCTTGGCTTCCGTCACCGAGGCTACTCGAGTCACTTGGCTTGCTGTAGTGGTCGTAGCGGCGACGCCATTCCTCTCGGCCTTCACTCGCTTCGTCCCCGAGCTTCGCGCAGGGGCAGTTTGCTGGAAGGTAGCAACTTCTCGAGGGGCCGCCTTGAGAGCCGGTGGGTGCGACATGGGTTCAACCCTAACCCCACTTCTGATTTCTGATCCGATTACGGGATACTTAGTTGCAACTTCAGGGTCCTCAGTGTTTAACACCGGGGTTGCAGTTGCTGAATCAGGGTGACCGACCCTTCGCGCCTCTTGAACTTGGGACAATGTTGCTCGAAGGTTTCTCAATTGACCGGCTTGGAAGCGTTGCATGTTCTGAGAACTCTCTTTCTCCCTGTCGCGCTCAGCTTCCATATCCTTCATCCGCTGGTGTAAGGTCTCCATTTGGGAAATCCAGTCTTGCTTCATCTCGTCTGTCGCGCGCGCACGTTGGGCTTCGGCCTCGGCTTCTCGCTGTCGCCAGCGATCGGCAAACTCCGATTCCAAACGTTGGCTTTCAGACTTCCAGAGGTTCGATTTCAGAGTCTCCAGCTCTGCCACGCTGTGGCTTCTGGGTTTATTCTCCGATACCAAACTTCTCCGTTCTTCAGCATCGTCAGCACGTCTTTCCGCCTCCAGTCTCGCGTTTTCAGACTCCAACAGGCGGTCGGTGAGCGTCTGGATCTCGCGTCTTGCTTCCAAGTCGCGTTGTTCCCGACGGCGGTCACGTTCCATGGACTCCAAGCGTTCTCGGGCCAAGAACTCCATCTGCGCTTGCTCCATCCGACTCTGCCACTCCTGCTGTTGCCTCATGACGTTCAGTTCGATCTGGGCAGGCCCTGATCTCTGAGAGCTTCGAGCTTCAGACTTCGTGCGACTCGACGCGATGGAACTCAAACGTCGAGACGACGCTTTCCGAAGGTCTTCACTCTTCTCACTCTGGCGGTGGCTTCGATGGCTTGCACTTCGGCTGGAGACAGAGGAAGGCGGAATCTCTGGCGTTGGTTGTCTGAAACCCTGTGAAGGCTCATGGACGAACGCCTGTTCTTCGGGCTTTACATCTGACACCCCAGCTTCCTCTTCCAGCATGTCGATGTCTTCAGGTTCCGACTTCACAGGAAACAACGTTCGAGTCACTTGGATTCCCATACCTTCTCCAGAGACCATTCCTCCGACGTCAGCGCCTTGGGCAATCAACGCCAGACCCTCTGCGGACAGCGGCATGTGTGATGCCGCCCCTCGACTCACAGACATCAAGGACGAGTCTGTAGAGCTTCCACGCGAGGTCTGAACTCCAGACGACTGATCATCAGAGGTCCCGATGACACTGGGAACCGGCACATCCGTCATTCGAGTCCGAGAGCTGTTACGATCTTCAGACATGGGAGTTCCAGACTCTGGTCGCGTGTTGTCAGAATGACTCTCGTACTGTGGCAATGAAGACAGCGACGGTGTCGACAAGGCTGACGGTGTTGACGGAACTTGTGGGCGCGGCGGTCCCTGCTGTAAGCGCTTGGATTGCGGCGGCTCATCACTGCTGGAACCATTGGAACTATGCGTCACTCGGAGTCCAGTCACCCGGAGGTGCGTGATCAGCCGTCGTCCTTGCAGGTCAGCATCCTTGTCAGGTAATACACTATCGGTTCCTTCTCGACTTGTTGTGTCTTCTTGTTTCATGCCCTCTGAGAGTCGGATAACCTGTAACCTGGCAGTCACAGTGGCCCACTCAACCAGTTCCATGGCAAGACGGCTCTGAAGTTCGGTCGCCACACTGCGTACTTGAGACTCGAAGATAGCTGACGCCTGGGTCTGGGACCACGTCGGGAGCAAGTTCTGGAATTCAAAACCCGCCTCGTACAGCATTGTCTGGAGAACAGCCACACACTCTGGTGCCGTCAGCGTGCTCATCGGAATCTCAACGTAGGAAAGGTCTTGAATCCGACCAAAACCATGACGTCTCACGTGAAATTCCGAAATCCACATGTCTTCAGGGAATACAGAGGAGCACCGCCACTTGATATAGTCGCCGGTTGCTGCAGCGGCTTTCTGGAAGACGTCTACGCTGGGCTTCGACGTCGGCCATACATACTCGACGCCTGGCGGGACGACTCTACCGGCATCCATGTCTCTCCAGCGGCGGAGCTCACGACGAACATACTTTAAAGCTCGTTCTCCATCAAGCGAATCGGCCCTCCCAGACTCATCAGACGGTGTCTTCAGAGAATCTTCGGACTTGATCAGCGTGTCATCCGACATTGGTGCACCTTCAGACTTCGGAGACTGTGGAACACGATCTTCAGCGAGTCCGGGTTCTGGCTTTACCTCTTCCACGGACTGTCCGGAGGTCGTCGACTCTGAACGCAGATCGACCACTTCCGGGGACTCAACCATATCGGCGCCTCCCTCAGACGCCTCATCACCACCCTCGCGGGCAGTGGTCACCTCGTCACCAGAAGCTTCGACTTCTGACGAGCCTTCCTCAGAACCTTGTTCACCAGAGACAGCGGGTGCCTCCTTAGCTTCTGGTTCCGCAGCAGGCTGGTCTTCGACCGCCGGTTCTGGGACGTTCGCACTCTCAGCTGCCTTCTTCTCTCGCGCAGCCTTCCTCTTCTCGCGAGCCGCCTTCTGGATAGCATCCAAGTCTGGTTGCTCTTCAGGCGGCAATCCTTGGAGACGCTTGGACTGACGTGTCAGGATACCGCGACCGCGACCACGGCGTCCTCCTCTCGTAGATCCTGATGTAGCCATCTTGAATATAGACGCTTGACAGGAAACTTTCTCTTCTTGCACTCTCAAATCCGGTGATATCACGATACCAAGATCCGGGTACGCGCACCAGTTGTCGCGAAGTCGGTGAAACTTTGATCGCGGAGCAGGTGGCGTATAGTGAACCCGGTTATATGACTACTGAAAGTATTTCAGAGTCGTACAACGTAGGTGGGCGTGTGTTACCTTGTTGTATCCCTGTGGGTTCGTTGTCTTGGGAATATGACCCTCACCGGAGTCTAGAGTTTGAAGTGAAGAGAAGTTGTGTTCCCTTGGAGTCTGGTGTCGGGATTCAGGAAGTCCTTCCAGGAGCGTTCGGGAGTCGGAGCTTCTGGAAACCAAGTAGGTTACCAGAATGTTGGTGGTCGGAAAGAGGTTAATACCAGAGAGAGAGTCTGATACCGGTATCTGAATATCACAAATCCAGAACCGAGATACTTGACTCTCAGAGATAAACCAACAAATATACAGAGTTCAGGAATATACAAATATACAGCCGTTCTTAATCTTTCTGGGCCCTTGAACGGTGGGCTAATACTCCAGGTCAACTAGGGACTCGTTACCAGACACCTGGTCTGTCTGGTATCCCTGTCACGTTCGCGCACCACCCTCTAATATAGAGGGAAATATAAACCAATACAATCAGCTATATATAACAGTCTACCTTGCACCCTGGAAACGACTGTCTAGTTTCCAGAGCCTGTCCAAACGAGCAATATGAAATGGGCTACCGCTAGAGACAAACCAAACGACCCAACTAGGATATGGAATAGGCGGGTCCTCTCAGGTCTCTACGTTACCTGATCTCCACCTAAGGGGACTGAATTTGGTGGAGATCACACGGCGTACGTCCACGACGCAGTGGCTTAGATACCTCTCAAGCGGACTTGTGCAGTAGCAAGCAAATTGAACTCTGTTTATCGTTTTATCTTTCTCATAACTCTCATATATCTCTGGTAACTCTCTTCTTCTTGTCGTCCTTGGCGTTCTTCATGCATTCAGTCTTCAAATCTCAGGTACACTTGGTTCTTGTATGTAGCAGGCATCTTGACTTGGTCTCAGTATACAGTCAGTATAGCCGATCTTGATGAGTGGACAGGTAGAGACGTCATCTTGGGGGATGTGCAGGTCCGTCATCACTTGATTGCGTGACTTAAACTTGGTTTCAGTATGGTCGGTGTAGCAGATCCCGATGAGCTGATGGGTAGAGACGTCATCACTGGGGATGTGCAGGTCTGTCATCACTTGATTGCGTGACCTGAATGTGGGTTCACTTGGTTTCAGTATGGTCTTGAATCTTCGTTGATTTCCGAGTCTGGTATCCGGATTTTCAGAGTCTGAAATCACTTTGGTTTTCAGAGTCTTGGTCATATAGTGTGGAATACCGAAGTCTTGAACGGAATATCATAGTACGGAGCACCAATGCTTCAACATACACGAAGTTCTTGAGGGTTGCGCGGGTGCGCGGCGTCCGGCGCGCGATACTTGGTCTCTGCGGGTAAGTAGTATAGATCCTTGAACCATCATCGTCGCGCTGGACGGTAACGGGATGAGGTCTCTTCAGAGATACGTTCTTCTGAGAGACTTTCCGCCAGGAATTAGGCACTCATCGTCGGGGAAAGTCCGGTGACCAGACAGAGTGCATTTGATCTTCAGAGTTGTGCACACTCTAAAGTACACTTCTGGTCCATTGGGCCCCTTTACAGTCAGGCGAAGGTTCGTCTAAAATCTTCCACAGATGTCGCACGGGTGCAGCCGTGTCCCAAGCTCCCCTTTCTCATAGCCCATATTATAACCAATCACATCATAACGTAATATCCACCTGTCGCTCGAAAATCGGAAATAGCATCATGTCACTTATCGCCCACGTACAGAGGCTGCAGACTCCCGTGGCTGAGATGAAGCCAGCCCAACCTAAGCCGTTGAGGCTTAAGGTTAACCCCTATGAGGGGAAGGAGGGAGAGAACCTCCACTTCTGGGTCCGAGAGGTCGAGCTCGCGATGGATACGGCTCTAATCTCGACCGAGCGACTTCGGATCGCTTTCGCCTTGTCCAACCTAGGAGTTCGGGCGAAGACCTGGGCGTACACGCGTGAAGTGACAACGCCGGGTTGTTTCACAACCTGGGCTCAGCTGTGTCAACAGCTTAGAGCCACCTTCCTTCCGGCGAACTATGAGTATCGCCAGCGCTGGCGCTTCCTTGCCTGTAAACAAGGGAAGCGTGAGCTGCATGAATACATCCAAGAGATGCGAGTACTCGCTGCATCTCTGGTAGGGAACCCCCTACATGAACACATCAAGGTGACAGTGTTCATGGATGGCCTGAAGGGGGGTCCATCCCGCACACAATTGTTCCGCGTGCATGCGAACACAATGGAGGAGGCGATCCAGATCGCCCTCCAAGGAGTACATCCACCGACAGGCTCGTACTCATACGTCGGTGTGGCAAGGCCACAATGCGTCATCAGGCGCAGTACAAGGAGCTCCAGCAGCTGGAGCTAGCACAGGGCCGGTACCCATGGAACTGGGTACGGCCGCACAGAGCTCCATCCGTTGCTACGGATGTGGGAAGCTCGGGCACATTCAACGCACCTGCCCTGGGGGAGGGCAAAGGAAGTTCCCTTCCAAACCTAGGGGCTCAAGGGGCCAGTGGCAGAAGCCACCACCCAAGCGCCACGGGAACTGGGGTCACCAGTAGGTGCGGGGCGCCCTGCTTGGGGAGATCGAAGTCCCCATGGTAGGAGTGCGGTCGGCGCACGCCATGGAGGCTTAGCCACTTAGAGCCTGGGCGCTCACGAGACGAGGAAGAGCAGCGACGGACTACTCGTAGTACACGCGAGTGTACGGGGATACGGAGATCCCTTCAGCGTCCTGATTGACTCTGGGGTGTCAACGAACTTTGCTTGACGCCAGACGGTCGTACGGAATGACGGCAAGTATGCCGATGCTTTGCTTGAAAGGGAAGGCAGGGGTCAGGGCTCGGTGAGACTGGCCGATGGTACGGTGGTTAACGTACCTGGGGTCCGGATGGATCTGGCTGTAAAGTTTGAGGACTTTGACAGCACGGAGACGTTCCTTGTCCTAGACATGGACAAGTACGACTTGATCCTGGGCATGCCTTGGCTCGTAAAGCACGAGCCCTGGATCGATTGGCGCGGCAAAGCCGTTGGGGCTAGCCGGACCGCAGTCTCCGACAGAGCTTTGGTGAGTAATGTTCGCACCTCTGTCCGGGACTGGGGCGCTAGAGATGGTCGCCAAGGCGCTTACGCACCCGAGGAAGTACTGGGTGTCGGTGACTCCAATGAAGGTGTTGCGATGAGCCTCGCAACCGGTTATGAGACTAAGGCTCATTGCCAAGCGTGTGGGATTGCTGCGATGGCAAGTCCCAACGCTGAGAGTCGTCGCGCCATATAGGCTTCGACTGTGGTAGTGCTGGACGGAACTGACCAGGCGGGTAACATAGGTCCGCAAGCAGCAGATGCTGCCGAGGAGAGCGCTGATGGCGTCTCCTGTGTGGGTAACATAGGTCCACAAGTGGTTAATATCGGTCCACAGGCGGGTAACGTAGTTCCGCAAGCGGGTAACATAGGTCCACGCGACGTCGAAGAGACCGAGAAGATGAACGAGAGCGCTACGTGCATCTCTAGCGGGGGTAACGTTGTTCCACGCGGGGTCAAGAAGACCAGTACGAGGGCGGAGGTGTCATTGAGCACCTCTCGTGTGGATAACCAAGTACCACGCTCGGAGTCTGAGACTCCACCGGCACGGCCGGTCGAAGAGCAATGTCATGTCTTCGACCTCGTGTCCGGTCGTCAAGTGAAGGCAGGCGCCGTCCATCTGGAGGCACTGCCTGAGGTGTCAGCACTGCTGAACCTCGAGGAATTGTCCATGAAGGACTTCCTGGCCGAGTTGAAGGCCGGAGAGATTGCGGAGATGGTGCTCCTGAAGCCGGATACCACTCCTGAAGATTTGAACACTTCCTCCGTACTGGACGAGGATGTCCTGGAGGGGTTCACGAAGCAGCGTGCAACGCGCTTGGGTTCTGAGATTCTCAAGAGCCCGGAGTATCCAAAGTACCCCCTAGTCAAATACTTCTTGGATGTGGTGTCGAAACATTCACCGTCATAACTCCCGCCGGATCGCGGAGTTCGACACGAGATTGACCTCGTGCCTGGCACAAAGTACTGTGTCACGAGGCAGTGGCCTCTACCTCGCGAGCAGCGCGATGTCATAGATGCCTTCTTCGCCGAGAAGGCGAAGTCGGGCATGGTGCGGGAATCGAAGTCCCCGCACTCGACGCCAATCTTCTGCGTTCGTAAACCGAACGGGAAGTGGCGTCTGGTTCATGCTTACAATAAGCTGAGCAATGCGTCGGTACCGGCACAGACGTCGGTCCCTCGCAAGGATATGTTGCTGAACAACATGTCGGGTTGTACGCTGTACAGTGCCCTGGATCTGGTAGACGGATACTACCAGATCCTGATGCGGGCTAGTGACATCTCTCTCACCGTAGTGAGCACCCGGAGCGGGATGCTCTGGGAGTGGTTAGTGATGCCACAAGGCCTATCGAATGCCCAGCGACGTTCAATCGCTTGGTCACACAATTGTTCAGACCATTGCATACGTTCGCACAGACGTACTTTGACGACATATTCGTCCATAACCGTGCCGAAGGTGGCCAGGCAGCTATGGAGGCGCATCGGAAGGACCTCCGCCGAGTGTTTGAGGTCATGAGAGCTAACAAGCACTATGCCCACATCGACAAGTGCCTCTTTGCAGCTGAGGAGATAAAAGTCCTCGGCTGCTTTGTCAGCAGGGTAGGAGTGCGCGACGATTCAGGGAAGTTCAAAGCCATTGCGGATTCGTCAACCCCGAGGTCACAGAAGGACCCCCGGAAGTGGTTGGGCTTAGCCAACTATCTTCATAAGTACAGCGCAGGGTACGCTGAATTAGCTCGACCTTTGTCGGATCTCTTAACGAATGATGCCGACTGGGTCTGGGAGCAACAGCACCAGGATGCTTTTGACAGCATCAAGGCGGGCTTACAGCAAGGACCAGTTCTGGTATTGCCGGACGAAAACATGTCATTCGGAGTCGTCTGTGACGCTTCTGACTATGCTATAGACTGTGTGCTATTGCTGAAGGGCGATCGAGAACGCGAACGCGTCATCTCCTTCCAGCCCGGGCAGCTAATGGCTGCCGAGCGGAACTATCCCGTTCATGACAAGGTGCTACTTGTAATGAAGTACGCCCTTGCCAAGTTTAGAGTACACCCCTTAAGCCCAAGGTCCGTCGGGAGCTACACTGATCAGGCGTCCTTGTGAACTGCGCCAACTCGCCGCGTCTGTTACAACGCATCGTGAAGTGGCTGTCATTTTTTGCGGAATACAACTTCGGTGTTGAATACAAGCCGGGTAAGCTCAACGTTCTTGCCAATGCATTACGACTATGCGCTGGCTCATGTCAGTCGTCTCATGACTGATCTATACGATCGGATATGCGTAGTGTGTCAGGTGGACGAGCACTACACAACTCTGGTGCGGTTCCTGTCCGAATCCAACGACGCCAAAGTCGATAGGCTCTTGCCTTGGTCGTGGGCACAGTGTCATCGCTATGTGCAGGTCGATGGGTTACTCCACTATAGAGTAGACCCAAGCGACCTTCCGCGGGTTGTCGTTCCGGACGATGAGGATCTGAAGTATGACATACTTCTTGACGCGCATGATGCGCCGATGACTACCTTGGCCAAGAGAAGACCTACCAAATGATCTATCAGACATGTTGGTGGCCCCGCATGTACAAGAGGATGGCAAACTATGTCAAGATATGTGAAACATGTCAAAGGGTGAAGCCTTTGGGCCATGCTTCGGCTCCACTGCAGAACTTACCTGTGCCAACAGATTGCTGGAAGTCGATGAGTCTCGACTTCGGCTTAGGTCTGCCGGCCGATGACAGGGGCAACACCGGCATATTGGTGTTTGATTGCCGTTTGAGCAAGATGGTGCATCTTGCTCCGGTACGTGACAAGGTCATAGGAAAACAAGCTGCATAGCTGTTTCTAGATAGCGTGTTTCGCTATCATGGTCTGCCAGAGATCATAGTCTCGAATAGAGACCCGCGTTTCACGGGTGCGTTCTGGGACACCCTGTTCCAGTTACTGGGACCTAAGTTGACGTTGACACCTGCGGACCATCCGCGTGCCCGAAGATACTCTTCGCGGTATCTGTGCGGAAGCACCTCGGTCCTGGTCGGACGAGCTGCCTATGGTTGAGTTTGCACACAACAATGCGGTACACGCATCAACGGGGTTTACCCATTTTACTTGAATGGGTTATAACACCCCGAGGTGCCGCTAACCTTGCGGGAAGGCACCGATGCCTCCATCGTAAGTGGGGAAGAGGCTCGGAAAGCCATTTCCTCCCAGGTCTCAGAAATAGAGCCCGAGTCTTTACAAAGACAATTATAGACGACATGCTGACGTTGATCAGCCGGGTTAGAGACACAATGGCGTTAACCCAAGACAGACAGAAGGAGTACTCAGATAAAACATGTCGAGGAAACTTAAACGTGTTTAAAGAAGGAGACTTAGTTCTACTTGACGCTAAAAACCTACCGCTAAAGGTGGTTAGCTCCGTAGGGAGCAACAAGTTGAAGCACCGCTTCATCGGCCCCTTTGCGGTCCTGACCGGACATGGCTCGGCGTACACCATTGACCTCCCAAAGTCAATGGCGACGCACCCGACGTTCTACGTGGGGCGCCTTAAGCGGTATCACGACCCACTGGGTCCTCCTTCTCAGACGAAGGAAGACCAAGGTGAGAACTCACCTCCTCAAAACGAGTCTGAGTCCTGTGGACAGCCGGTGTTACCGGTGTCGAAGACTGTGAATGGAACCCAGGCTGGTACTCACCAGAGTCATACGAATGATATGACGGTACAGAGTGGGAAGAACTCGGGTACGAAATATACCCATAACCCGAGTTGTACGGCGGCTCATAAGAGGGCATCCGACCATGCACCTCATGGCACAGGGCATCTAAGCCCCGACGGAGTTCCTTCAGGGCGGAAGCCAGAACTCGGCGGTCAACGCGCCCATGAAGCACACGAGTCTCACGACCAAGAGCGTCCAAATCTCGACAAAGGACCACAAGGGCCCTCGGCTTGCCAGCATGAGAGGCAGCATTAATACCTGGTTCAAGCCCAAGGGCTATCCCGATCGCATAAACACGATCTCGAAGCTGACGTACCTCGTCGTTTAACAGGGACCCCACAGAGTTCCGACCCGAAGTTGAGGGTCCGGAAGGATAAGGCTGAGAAGGAGCCACGTACTCAAACGCGTGCCAGAGCTCCTCAGCCCTCCTTGATCGGAACGGTGGCGCTTGGGGAAGCGGCAGCCGCTTGTGAAGTGGCGGGGTTACCCCTCGTCACAGAACTCGTGGGAGCCGGAAGACCGGCTCCGGTGCCCGAAGGCTGTTGAGATCTGGGATCTGAGACAACAACCGGGGCGTAAGTAGTCCGCGGCTTCTTAGCCGCCTTACGGGGTACGGTTCCAGGGTTGACGGAACCGTACCCGCGCTCATCTTGAGCACTGGACTTAGACCGCTGTCTAAGGCCCTCCATGACGAAGTGGAGTTGCCGCTTAGCAATTAAGTGGGCAAACTTGATGCGAAAATAGCCCTGGTCCAAGACATAGGACAGCAGACGACCTTCTCGGAGTTCTTTCAACTCATGAACTGTAAAGTTCTTCAGAGAAACCCATCTGCAGAACAGGTCTTCTGCCTGGGTCTGGGTTGTGGTATTCTCGGGCTGTACCCAAGGGTAGCCCCACACGGGGAAGGGCCCACCACGGCCTTCCGGCTTCTTATGGAGACTTGTGAAGTCCTTAAGAGAAATTCGGTGTGGTGCAAGCAGCACACAGCTAGCGGCCTCAATGTCACGGACAAAGAGTGGTTCATCTCGAACCGAGGCACGCTCATAGCCACCACGCGAAGTGCGCCCACGGTTAAGACCACGAGGGACCTTGAGGTGCTCCATGAACATGGAAGACCCAGACCCCGCATCCGGTGGATAGTATCCGCGAGGATACACCGGCGTGGGAGGCGCAGCGGATGCTACCTCTAAAGCGACTTGCAGTTGAGCAGCTTGATAGCGCTCCTGCCGCTCATATAGACCATTGGAGATCGCTTGGGGCTCAGAGACAGCCCCCTCCTCTTCCTCCTCGTCTGAGGAGTCGAACAGGGATCGGAATCCCTTTGTGCTTGAAGGCACTGAAGTAGGAGAGCCAGGGGCTGCGCGCTTCTTAGCAGCAGCAGCACCCTCATCAGACCGTTTTGGAGAAGCTGCTTTCACAACTTGGGCTCGACCCTTACCTTCGGCTAAGGTAAGGTTCTTGGCAGGCACGCTCGTAGAAGCTGCCTTTGCTTCGGATGATTCAGCATCATTAGCAGGAGCGTCCGGTGAAGGAGCATCCTGAGAAGAAGACGGATCCTTGGCGGATCCAGGGGAATCCCCATCCGACTCTGATCCCGTGAACATTGGGATATCGAAAACCGGGGACTCTGCCCCAGGACTATGGCCCCGATAGGCGAACCGAGGTTTCGGCCTGTCATCGGGCGACAAGAAACGCGAGTGGCTGCGTCGCGGGCTCTCTCCTTGTTTGGCAGCAGCAGCGGTATGCTTGCTGGCTGCCTCGGAAACCGCCTTGCGGGCTACCTTGCCCGGATCGGCCTCGTCTTTCGACTTGGCCTATGCCGCCTTCGACCTCGCGGTCTTAGATTTAGAAGGCGCCGGAGGACCATGGGTGTTTGCCTTCTTCGGCATTTTTGAAGGTTGACGTGGAAACCTCAGGTGCTGGCCATTGCGCGAAAGACTTAATCAAGCCTCAAAGCCACAATGGTGGCTCGTCGACGGGAGCCGATATGAGAAGGAAAGAGAGCGGTGTTCTCTTTCTAACTCCTCATTGGTTGGGGGTGTTCCAAACCTAAGTGGTGGAGGATGCAACGGGGTTACATGAAGGGGTACCCTAGAAAGAGTACCGCCTGCAGAAGTAGATATACTTCTGTGAGTATTCGTTTTAGATACTCACTCGTGGGTGGTGTGGACCACACTACTACCACGTAGGTCTGGTGGCTGAGGGCCAACCAATAGCATTTGTCCTACTTTTATATGCATATTAAGGATAAATTATAGTTAATTAGTTATTTGTATTACAGGCCAAATGATCTAATTAACCATAAATATAAATCAGTCTAAAATATACATCCTACAGGCTATTAAGTCAGCGACTAGTGAACTGCCGTTCACTTAGAGTTTGTATACTCTTAATAGCATGCTTCCTCAAGCAATGTGCTCGTGTGACCCCGTCACAATTAGTGACATATCGTCTGGCAACACTGAAATTATACCAGGCCTATCGTCAAACTCCGGCTGGAGAGATGGTCATCAAGCTTGAGATGATGACGGGTCCGATCTCCCTGATATCACAGGCAGATTGTCCAGCTAAGAATAGAATGCTGTTTCGTATTTGAGTAATCAAGAGAGTGAAGGTGGTCGTCAAGTTGAAGATAAATTAACAAGCAGTGGATTTATACTGCCAGACAGTGTCGAACCTGTTTCACGTTCTAAATCAGTTCATTACCAGGGGTATCAGTACTCGTTCTACCGTGGGAAGGTGCCGCTCGGAACTACAGCTGCAGTTCTTACCGTCGCACCCAATGTTTAGCAAAGCTATATATTTCCAGAATGGGTGCCGTTGTGCGAGGGAATCACAAATCTGATTGTGTTCCAGAAATGTGTCAAGTTCCAAATGGCCTTCCTCCAGCTTTCGTGAATTGGAAACAGCAAATGCTACTGGCGACAGATGACATTGGTATTCGCGATGTTAATCTTTCGCCAAGAGAAGTGTGGCGAGTTACCAGAGAGCGATTCTATAGCGACGACAGCATCGTTGTAAAGGAGTGACCAAGAAGCAAATTATGGGTCGGATGTATCGGGCAAGGAGAAACAATTTTGGGAGGGAACATTTGGTCGAATTGAAAGAGAGCCATTCTGTGATGTCAAGCATAGCCAGGGTCGGATGTTTTTCCAGTTCTACTTCACTTATTACGAAGACGAGGTATTGCATCGAGTAATTGGTTGGTCCCACCCACTGCTTATGGATCACCTGAAACAGCGACAGTGCTCCATTTTCGTTGATGCACTATTCAGATGTGGACCAACTCAATTCTACCAATTGGTTGTTAATATGATGTACGATGTATTTCTGACTTATATCTTCCAGTTTGGTACGTGCTGACGTCCGGAAAACTTCCCAGATTTACGAACACATCATTTACAATATTTGTGTTGCATCTAAGAAGCGACTAGACCCAGCCCATATTATCTGTGATTTTGAGTTTGCGATGATCAAAGCTGTCAAGGACCAGTTTCCAGATTCTAGAATTGTGGGACGGCTTTTCACTCCAAGCAAGCGAAGAAGAATTGATTTTGGCCATGCGTGAAGGGTACATCGTTAGTCTTACCCTGATTCAACGGTGCGATATCGTGTTTAGAGGGATCTCTGATATACGGCGAATGATCAAGCGCCACTGCAGAATTCAAGGTGTACTGTATTTAAGAGAGAGTTGGAAACAGTTTTGGAAATATTTCTCGAATACCTGGATCTAGAAATTTGTACCTAAATGGTGGAATGTCAATGACCTCGATGAGGACATTGTCAACCTGACCAAAACCCTCTTGAAAGGCACAACCGCACGGTTAGCGATGTTTTCTCCTTAGCAAACCCTGATGTGGTACAGTTTATCAGTGTCATCGAAAAACGGAGCCGTGACAATGTTCGACTACTTAACGACATTTTCAACCGCAGAGCTAGAGCTCCGAGTCACGCTTCGCCACAACGAGAGCCAAGTTTGGAATCAGATTATCAACCGGATGCGGAATACGAATCGGACTTGGCTGATTCTGGCGATTTGAACTCGGACGGCGACTCAGTTGTATCCGCATCTCCCGAATACTGAAGGTAGTGTAGTAGTTCATTCTATTCTACATCTTAGTACAAACTTAAATGGCACTTAAAAGATAATGATGCTATCCTTTGGCATTGATTATTTTATGCTCAGATCTAACTGTTTCTAAATTTATCGTATTTTAGAATTGACTTGAATTAACTATAGTTGATACAAGACATTGAAATTCTATAAAGAAGGGATGCTAGCCAAACGGGAACGTTTGCGCCCATAGCATAATCCCATTTACCATCCACCGAACGCTGATTGGCTAAAACTCTCCAGGAAGTGCAATCATCCTGGAAAGGTCTGCCCCGCTGTTCTATTTGAGACTGTACCCCTAGCGAAATGGAGAGTGTCGACCCAAACACTTTATTATGTCTTGGAACCGACTGAGGACTGACACACGACATTTACCTCAAACATCGATTTTTTTAAGGAATGGGACTCGAACCCAAGCCACCTGATAGCAAACGGGTCAAGCAGGCGCATACAAACCAGTTGCCTAATTTGCATACAGAGTATATATTGCTTGTTCACTGCTATTTGTATATTCATCCTTAAAAATATATAAATTATCATAGTGTCATATTATAAAGTTTAGTCGTGATATCACATATGGAAAGTGCAGTCACGTGATGGATCAAAACGTGACTAACGTTCACACGAGTTGACCTGTGCAGAGTTTGACCCAAAAAAATCACTCCCTTGCAAGTGCTGTTGTATAATGAAATTTTACACCTGGACGCCCCACGATCGCCAACAACGTCGAATTACACCACCCCACCACCCGCACAAATTACGATATGCCTTCATGTGGGAATCCGCTCATTAATTCGGGCAATCGGATGGGTAAGTTATGGGTCACAACTTAGACACTACCACGAGTTTCTGCGCGCGGAAATGTATGGATAACACTAATTCATTAGGCGGATTTACAATTACGGTTCTTCCTTATCGAAGAAGATCGTTCTTTTCAACAACGGCCGACAAGCGTTGAACGAGCACAGGTGGGAGCACTGCTCGTAAGGTTTTTTGAGGAGCGCAAAAATCATGCGAGCCATGCTCGTCGAGGTTTTTGTGCTCGTACCCGTTATCAAGTTGTGAATGGGAGCACGCTTCTGAGAGCAAGTTGTGCTCGTTCTTGAGCAACCGGATTCGTCAAAACTATATTTATTGCATTGGTCAAATATCAAAGTAAAAATATCACGATCATGACCGACAGAAAACTCTCAGCTTCAAGCAAACTCAAGCCATGGTGCTGACACGTGGGCAAGCGGCCGCCCAAGCTGCTAACTAAGCTGCTGCTTAAGCTGCTAACCGATCAGCTACCCAAGGCACTAACCGGACAACTTTTAAAGTCTCTGAGTCATCCACACAAATTGTGATTGTCGAACATCCACGATCTGCGCAATTACAATTAACGAGAACTTCTTGTGTATGAACGAACTACTTGCGCGCTTTGCGCAGCACAGACCCAGTCGCTAGCTACTGGCAAGCGATGCTGCATTGGCAGCATCAAAACCAAAGTGAAGCTGATCGTGCAGCCCTGACCGCTGTTCAGCAGTCCACTGTATCTGGTATTAAACACCTCATAGAACAGCAGCGCATTATTGCTGAACGAATCGGCGAAGCACTGGCCGCACCGCTGGAAGAACGGCGAGAGCGGCTACAGCATTTTCAGAAGGTTGATGACGAACGCTTGACACTAATTGAGCTGTATATGAACGACAAATTCGATATGGCATTACAGGAAGTTCAACGGGAGACCCATGCCTCACAACCGGCGATTGTGTCTGAGACTGAATGAATACGCCTTCGAGTTAATGCGATTGACACTGCAGCAGACAAGCCTTTGAGGCAGAGTTGCACCAGTCCCAGTTAACGATTGCGGAGCGTTCGAGAGTAAGATTGCTAAAAAGGCCGAAGTAGTCGTATCCCGTATTCCTCAAATAGCTGGAGAAATAATTACAGCTTCGCAAGGCAAGGGACCAGGTCAAAATACTGCACTCGTCGAGGCAATGATTGCAGAAGCAGTATCTACCGCTGCTGCAGATATGAAGAAAACCCATGGGGCTGAGTTGAACCTGATACACGAAGAAATACAGATTGAGAAGCGTCAGCTCGAAGCTCGTGTGCAACATGCTGTCACGAATCTACATTTGGAAACCAATTGTCAGGTACATCGCCACGCCGACGCTATTGCTATTCTTCGAGAACAGAACACGTGTTCGCGCAACCGATCTGGTCAGCTAAATTATGCAGTAATATCTATGGTCAAGGACGCTGTTCGTAGAGAGGTGGAGCAGTTTCGTATCTCTGAGCAAGTGGAGGAGAATGCACATCCCGCCAACGGACCGAATTCTGTATGTGCCAATTTTGCAGGTCAAATCAGCGACACTATTGAACGCAACATTCAAGCAGCTGCGATCAAAATTGTCAACACTATTCAAAATAGTACGTGGTATCTAGACTCTAGAATCGGACACCTTTACGCAAAAGCAAGAGGTATTTCAAACCGACTCGGATGGCGAATTGAGTGTTAAGGAGCTTCAAATGGAAAGCCGAATGCAGAAGATGTTGTCAAACCCTGAATCAGCTGACAGCACAGTATCATCGCGTTTGTAGCTCAGATGCAAGTGGAGGTGCTAGGGTAGTGTCGGAAAACCTGACACCAGCACTGCCACCGCCTATCGACCAGCACCATTTACGCCACTTCAAACCACAGCCAAGAAGTGATAATCTTCAACAACTCGTGCCTGCCTTCAACAGCAGACCGCTGAAAGAGCAGAATTTGCTGCACAGCGTTGGGCTTCTAAGAAGAAATAAGATCAGTGGTCAAAGTGTTCGTGTGTATATTTGATAATACATTGTTGATCCCTTCATCGCTGAACGGATGCGGCAGTGTGACATTATTATACTGGTCTTTTGCTCTCTTAATTTGTTTTGCTTTGCAAGGAGCTGTACGCAACTGCTCATCGCTACTCAGACGACATTCCTGCCAAGCACGGCATGGCCTACGACGGCTCGGCGAGCGATCATGTCGGTGAATATCACGCAGGTAGGTTACGATTAGAGAGGTGTGACCAAGAACGTCGCTGTCGGCCTGCTTGACATAGATGTCGTGATGCGTGATGTGGAGAATCAACTCCCCGGAACATCTAAGAAACATAACGTGCGACTACACGATGTACGGATCGGGTACGAGTTCAACAGGACCAGAGCAACAGGCCGTAGGAATTCGGTTCTGGTGACGCAACGCAGTACCAAAAGCTTCAACAAGACTGCTATACGTCGGCACGTTCAGAATCCAACATAATTGAGATTGGTGCAGTAGTCATCGATAACGAACAATTATCTCACTCGGTGTGGCAGTAGGAGAGACTATTTTTCTTCCTCATCGCTTGATAAGTTGGTACTCGTCACTTCCTCGGCAAGAATATCATTATTAAGTCGTACGTGTAGAGACCAGGTTTAATATAATACAGACGGGTAGGAGGGCATTGCACATGATGCTGTCCACGTTGGATCTCTTCGCACTAGAGTAAATCCACGCGTTCCGAGTTCAAGAAAATGGACATGTCAACGGTGTCTCCAGCGAAACCCGTTCGCTGGGACGACACCATTTCACCGCTGACGCTGAAATCGCGCTCTATTTGGCAGGATTATGATGGTATTGCGAACGGAACACGTACTGCTTTGGGGATAATACGATATTCACCACTATGTTTAAGTCTCTTCCAGAACTGGAGAACTGATTCTTTTGGAGTCATATCTTCGTTGCGCTCAACATCAATTGGGTCTTCCGTCAATCGGTCCAATTCATTTTCTGCGCGATGGTCAGCCCGGCTAGTGGTAGTTGGCCTAGCTATTCGAGGAGCAAAACGCGCTTCTATCCTTCGCACATTAAGAAATACAGTTCGGCCATGGGAAACCTCGGTCAGTTCTGGAACCGTTCTCAATAGTTCCAGTATGTTCTCAGGAACTTTGTCATTACCTCCTTCAGTCTTTCTACCTGTTTTACCATGCTGTCTGCAGCCCTTAATAACAACTCGACTAAGGGATTCCGCCGTGTGCATATAGATCGGATAAACCTTGAGTATCATTTCCAGCACGAAGTGGCTATGTAGTAATTGAGGGTCCTTTTAGTACCGGGAGAAAACCTCTTGTCCAAGGCCGCACGCGACACGTCGCGGGTTTTAGAGGTCAATGGAGTTGAAATACTCGCAGATATCCATTGTGGATTTACGTATGTAGGCTGGTAGTGACGAACAGGTTGGTCTTGACCAAGCTCATTCAAACGAGACATGTACAAAGCCACTAGTACATCCACTTCTTCTGCTCGCTCGGCACGACACTTGATGTTTAATTCGGCTATTGGCTCAAAAATAGACAACACTTGAATTAAATCTGTTTGGCGGTTTTCAAGGGGAAAACTGGGTGGAGGCTTGTTACTCCGAACGGCTTGTCGACCTCGCTCTTCGTACCACATGACAATTGCTGGCCATATTTTCCAATACCCGCCTAATGACGTTCGTCATACTTAAGAAGCGAGAAATAGAATACCCTACTAGTCATGTGGATGCACGTTTACCCTTAGACTTGCACAACTGAACAAACAAGTCACCAGTGGTAGCCACAAGTTTAATTTACGTAATCACCTGCGTCATTTTTGCGATTAAATCCGCCATTTCAGGATTGACCTCTCGCCTGGTATTGCCGCCAAGTCCATAGGGCATATTTGAGGTGGCGTACGCCATGTGAGCGCAGCCCCATTGTGGCTAGGCCGATGAAACTTTTATGGTTCAGGGGGTTTGTATAGCGCAGCCCAAGATGTTCCGCAGAGTGTGGTTACAGATAATCGACTTGAGCGTCAACAGCAAAGAGACAGATCCAAAGGTTCGCAGCCGTCAAGCTTGAAACTCTGGGAATCTCTTCCCTTGGTAGGCGTGGGTACCTTGTGTAGTCCCTGTCGGCTCGTTTGTCTCCGTAGGAACGGCACTCCACTGATTGTTAGTATAGTCTTGGAGAAGTGCAGGAGTGCATTTCTAATCCAAACACGCACCTCCACGCCAAAAGGCAAACCCAGAGAATCAGATCATCCGACACCCAGTATATCACGGATTCAGGGTCCAGGGTGACCGATTACTCTGGTACCTGAAGCTCAGAACACGCCTTACCCAAATGCCCTCCTAGCTTGATAAAACCAACAAATACAGAGTATACAAAAACACTACAACTAGCCGTCACTTATCCTTTTGGACCCTTGGGCGGTGGGTCACACGTACACTAGGCTCACTCGTGTCTGATATTCAGGGGCGTAGCTCCCCTGAGACTCACATAAACGCGCACCACCCCCAATACAGGAGGGAAATACAATCCCTATCAATAACCCTTCCTTCACACAAGCATTCAATACAAAATCATGGAGGCGACTACCTAGCACCCCCAGAATACCCTTCGGAATAATATGAAATGGACTACCACTAGCACAGCAAGTGACCCAACTAGGATATGGAATAGATGGATCACCCCAGGAAGCTCAAGGCCGTCGCAGGTCCCCATCTAACTGGACTTTAGTTTCATGGATTCCACACAGACGGCTGTCCCTCGCCGTTGATGTGCCCTTAGCATCCCATGGTCGTAGTCTCGGGTTCTCCGGATTTCCGTCGGCAGGAATGGTCGAAGTCACTTGCGCAGCACTGGGAAAATTGAACGCTGTTTGTCTTTTATTAGCTACTTCTCTCTCTTACTTCTCTTCTGCATTCTTCTTTGGACAAATATCTTCTGATCACTATGCTTGAGGTCAAATATCTTGTCTTGAGTATACCTTGGGTTCAGCGGTCCAAACTTGCGATCGGTTTGCGATTCCATTGTTGCCAGGCTTCGAAAGTGCCAAATGTGGGTCCTTGGTCTTAGTCAATTATGGTGTAGGACTCCCTCTCGACTCCTCGAAAGTATCCACTCTGCACATCCATAACAATTCGTCAAGGATATGTATCACTTTGATTGCAGACTGGCTTCGAACTGACTCGAAATCCAGATAATCACGTGACTCTCAGGGTCATCCCCTGTAATACTGGGGGACTCTGGGGGTCCTTGGGGGTTTGTGATGATCTTTGGATGTTGGCTTGGGAAACAGTTGATTTTAGTATTGAGAGTCCGGATTCATGATCCGAACCCAGATAATTATCTTTGAACTCTGAGTCACCTGTACTCGTGGGGGTGAACTCTGGGTCATCATGCGCACTCTGGGTATTAGGTCTGTTGCGTCACAGACTCACATGTATCTCCATAAATCCAAACACTTAGCAGGTTTCCCGGGCTCTTGCACATGGTTACGATGGCAGTGGGTTGATTCTCAGGGTAATTTGATCCTTTGTTGTACTCCGATCCACAGCAAGATGACGCGTACTCTGGGATACGTTCGCCAAAGGCACTTTCTGCCAGGCTTTAGTCACTCATCGTACGGGAAAGTCCGCGGCTGGACTGAGTGTTTTTCTTTGTACCCCTGGGTGTGCACTCCCAGGTTTCACACTTCCAACCGGTTGGCCCCATCTGCAGTCAGGTACCGGATTCACTCCCTAGCGTCACTTCTCTCCCACAGTCGCCACACGTGTCACTCGAGTATAGCCGCGCCGCATCCAAGTCATCCACTAATCATAGTCCAATACAAACTCGGAGTCACAGAGGTGACGGCACGTCGTTGGCATATTTCTGGGAACCGCCTCGTGTCACCATTCCCACTTCAACTTGAGATCAGACCGCAGCATGTACTTGACATAGCCGTCTGCATCACTAGTAGATCCGTAGAAATCACATGGCAGAGATAATGTCTCCAACATCTGCGCTGGCCACGATCGAAATGGTTTTTGGATACCACCTTCCCTTGTCACCGTATGTGGGGTTGAATGTCTTCGTCCTAAGCAAAACGGACTTAAATTGTCAATCCTTGTCAACTAGATATACGCGTACCCCTACGTACTTATCACCAGCCGTTTTGCACGTCCAAAACTCGGCACAGACAGTAAAACTGTGGTATTGCTCGCGGTTTTCTACAAGGTATTCGCTCAGCTCACATTTAGTAGATTGATATAATTCGCTAATTGCCTCGTTAACCTGCTGGGCGTTGACCGTGGTCTGCATATCTGTCTTTACCACCAACGCTTCGATGATTTTTGACTCATCATACTCCCCTGCCCGCAGTGTAATATTGCTATTAACACTTCTAAGTGTTTCTAACATCAAATTAAGACGACGGATGTTGTTTGCAATTAGAGGAGACGCCCGCATCTTCTCCATTTCCGCGGATACTTTTCTTGGTTATCTCCACTTCTGGTTTTTGGGTAACATCTTGATATGATAGTTCCCACCGGTAATCAATTGGCCATTTTCGTCTTGACATTCGACGCGTAACCCTCACTCGAAGATGTAAGTTCTCTCCGATTCGGTGGGGGAATGAACGGTCCTGCAGTCTGAAAGTTGGCTATAGCCTGTTTCACTGCAGCTGGTGGATGGGGTTGTTGCATGTCACCCTAGCCAACTGCAAACCGTTAGTTGGAGAAATATACGGACTCGGCAGTGAATCAATTGGAGCTCGAATGCACTGCTCGTAAGGTGTCGGTATCCAAGAATACGAAGATAGAGGACCGCATAGCTATTTTCAATACGTACGACGCGTCGAATGGTGGAGTAGCTCTTTTGGTGCAAAACAAGTACTCGGAAAGCGCCATAACAATTCATAGATAGAAACGATGTGGAAGTGACGATGATCAAATATCGCGTTCATTACTTCCACTAGAATATCGTAAAACGCGGTCTTACTGATACCAACAACGACACGAATGCTGTGATATGATCCTCTAGCAAGCCAAGAAACTGTCATCTGTACCATATTCACTACTTCGATAGGTTTGGCACCTGATCGATTCTCTGACTTGAAAACAACACGTACCAAAGCTGATGTAAGCAGATGCACCAATAAGTCCAACGTATCCACCCTCATTCGATAGTAACGTTTAAACATCCACCAAGCAGAGTCATTCACGGTGGGGAACGCATTCAAGTCGCTCTCTAGTAACACCCCTGTCGCGCCGCGGTTTGTGCTGGCAAGCGGCAACAATTCCAGAGACAACCAATATAAGACTTGTGACCTTGATTGTTGTGGTTGAGCGAATGACCTTGCGATCCACAGTGGGCGATCATCCGAGTATGGGATCACCGGATCAGCGCTGAGGAAACATATGTATTTTTGTCGACCATTCAGAAGCTGTAAACATGGACAATTATTGGCGCATGATCCTGTTAAGAACGGCCCTAACACCGATCTACTGTACATCATGCGACCCGTCAAACCTTTTTCACGTGCAGGGTGGAGATGCCATTTTGCTTCGTGGTGATGGCGTCGTATGTTGTGACGAGGCGGAGGACGGCAGTAGCTGTATAGTACACGATGTCCATCACAAAATAGCGGACATCATTATTTTCCGAGGATGGTTATCCTCGCCGACGAAACTGAAGTCGAATACGTTAGGAAAGTGTCTGATATCCGCTCAGGATCCCAACCGCCCCACGTCGCTTTCTCTCTCACCGGCTTTTGAACCAGGCATCCGAAAACTAAATGGTCTGTATATTTGACGATCTATCCATATTCAACAATAGTCAAAGGGAAGGTACTCGGGCCGCAATAAAGGGGTCACTTACTGCTTCATCCTTATTTCAGACATTGTCGACAAAGTCAACTCTGGGGGCGTGCTATTACCAGCACAATTACGAAGTCTGCATTGTAGCCCTTCACTGCTATGGGTGTGGCGTGAGGGTGCCCCTTTTAGTTGAGCTGCAAGGCAGATTTTGCCAACATGGCTGGCGCCATTCGTGACTTAAATTGACCGCTGATTCTGGTATAGCGCTCCACGGCGTCGGACCTCCATCACCCAAACAGTTTTACGGCCAAACTATCGAATCCGGCATTGAATAGGGCTGTTGCTCCACCGCTGCGAAGAGAATGAGAACCAAAATGTTGAGGGGTTTTTCCTGTTAGCTCTGCCGCTCGTTGAATTGCCCTGATCACGTCTTTGACTTGGAGATTCGTTCTTACGTCGATTTTGCACAGCCGGCTATCTGGCTTCGCTGCTAGATCCTTTTGATGGCTGACAAGAAACCACGCGGCTAGTACAGGACAACACCAACGTTGCTTCGAGCGCCACAGTACTCGACTAGTACCTTTCCCAAATTGATCTGCTTTGCTTCCACGAAAGTGAATCACCACCGAGTCTGCATCTCTAAGCCACTTGGCTTCTCCTTCATAGGTATCGAGGAACTTGACGTCAGATCTCTAGGTTGCGTACGGCATTATCTTTGTACCTTGCGCTAGATACTCTGATCTTCTGAGTAAAAACGAAGAAACCCAGCAACGAAGCCCCCCATAAGACTCGGTGCTGGGTTCTTTTGAAGTTAACCCTTTCGCGAGCCATTTATCTAAACTATAGTATACAAATCTAAGATATTTGCTTCTCAAAGGGCGCATTTTTCGCCCTTTAATGAATTCACGGTACTGTTCTGGCATATCTCATGAGACATGCGATCTACTGTGATTTGTTTGGATTTGCTGGTGCATACGATCGTACACAGTTGACTTAATTTCATTATGGTGTATGATTACATGATGATTATGTAATCGTACCGTATTTCATATGTCTCAAAAGAAGGTATATACTTAGTTGAACTTAAGTAAAAGGGCGCAAAAATCGCCCTTTTAGAGGAGTATTTCGTACCGTGTTTTGGAAACCATCTAAAAGGGTGATTTTTGCGCCCTTTCACCGCGAAAGGGTTAAGTGAATTGTGGAGGCACTTGAGAAATTCTGTAGTGACTGGGAATTTTGGGTTACTGGGCGGATCGGACCGACGCATACCGGTGATGGCAAGTTGATGTCCTGGTATGAGACCGACGTTGTAGCCAAATGATCGCCGATGATGCCACGAAATATGGCTGATTCTTGACTGCACGGTGGAGGCAGAGTTTCCTGAGTCTGAACGTCCCCACCCAAATTCCCAGCAATGCGTTGCAAAAAGCGTAAGTTGGTAAGAGTGTTTTTGTGGATCTTCGGGTAGCCACACGGGAAATTGAAGCCAAGAACACCATTGTGTCCACTGTGACCATGTGCTGGAATACTGTTGTGCTGAGGTCGAGGCCAATGAACGGGACTGAAGTGTTCCGAGAAGCTCATGTAAAGTTTCCTGCAGCCCATCGAGACTAAATCCTGTGACCAACAAGACGAAAAGAAGATCCTGGTAAATGGTCGGTAGAGACCCGCCGATTGAAGTAAGCTTCTTCTAGACCGATAGCTCGATTTATTTCTTGACGAAGTCGATTATTTGCATGATGTCGATTGCACCAAGTGACAGCAGAAGAATTATTGCTCCAACATTTCACATGAATTGTATTTCCTTTCAATTGGCGATTCCACTTGGCACCCCATGTCCAAAGCGAGAGTGCGATACAAAGGTGCTCTCTAACGTTTATAGAGAACCCATCGCCGGAATCCTTCACTTCATCAATCTGCGCTAGCTCTTCGTTATCAAATTTTACTTGAATGAACGAGTCGCACCAGGGATCTAATACAGCAAGTCCATAATTCGATGCATCCATGTATAACTCGACGTCCGGTGGTGGTAGTGCGCCAAACATGCCAAGAGGTAATTCGGCTAAACATCCATGATCTAAGATATGGCTAAACCGTTTAAGATCAGCTAGTGATCCTGCTGAGAGCTTACTCTTTCCGAAACGGGGAGCAGATGTGCATTGCTGCTGCAAACGCTGATAGAAGGGTTTAGCAGTACGTAGGCAGTTTGCAACGTAGCGCAGCGACCCAAGCAGTTTGTAAAACTCTGTCTTCGATGCTCGGCCACGCTTGAGCATATCGGTAACACGGTTTAGAGCCTTTACGATTTTTACATCAGGGATTGAGACTGTAAGTCTACGTGTGTTCCATAGCAAACCGAGCACCACAAGTTCGTCACTCCAGTCCGAAAATTTATACTCATTGATTGATCTCGGTCCAAGCACGGCTAGCATCGCATAGCGTAACATGGATTCGGCCGACTGAAGTTGGTCGTCAATATCTGGTTCCACTAAAATGTGATCATCTACCCATTCAAATGGGAAAAATGGATTATTATCGAGGGAGTCGGAGACTGAGGCCGGTGAATTGCTACCCATCAACCAAGAAATGGCACGTCCGAAGAGGGAATAGCATGGTGGTGAACCTACCCACCCGAATGGGGCTCACATATCAATGACTAGATCTCCCAGTTCTGGCACGAACGCTGCCATGCGAAACGTTTGACATGCTGCTGTTCTCAGGTGGCGAAATGCCGTCTTGACATCACCTTTTAGCATGCGTATCCGACCTGTGTAGCCTGCTTTCACTAAATACTCGATGCGACGTGTTATCGCTGTCACTGACTTAAAGCGCAACTTCGGAACAGACTTGAAAGGCATCGTTGACAGCATCACCTTTGGGAAACGATAAATCATGTATAAGGCGGACTTCGTCTGATGGGTCCACGTCCTTCTTGTCCACCGCCCCAAGAGGACTGCAGATAACATTTTTCCATCGGACGAGGATGTCCGCATTAATGATCATGTACTGGCTTGAATCTTGTCCAATTCGTAAGGCTTTAGTTATTGCGGGCAAATATCGACGGAAGGAACCATGATTCTTGGGTGGTGAACGACTAGGCGTCGGGCCATTTATCCACTTAACTTCAATGACGCTTTCCGCAATTTTAACGAGTAAATCGTGGTGAGGATATCCTGCTAGTACCAGCCGTAAACGTTCCACATCGATGGCCTTATTGGGTCTGGTGTCTGATGTACATTCTCCACGAAAAATTTGTGTTGCTTGCTGCACAGTGAAATTATTGTCGCTAATAATGCGGGAAAGGGAATCACACGCGATTTTGTCAATCATAGGGTGAGCCCCTGCTGTTGGCGGCGGGGAACGCACGAAATCCATACGGCGGTGGAACGGTGAGATCCTGCATTCCTCACGAAGTAAATCGCGCTCTAGTATACGTCTAACCACGCTGAATGATCGAAGAAATATTGCTCTAGGTGCTTGTCGATGCTGTGTCAGAGCGGATCTCTGAATGTGTAATCGTCGCTTAACTGGAGTTGGGATACAGCTTAAACGGATTAGTGAGACGTCATCATGTGGCTGTGCTTCGCCACAATACTGTCGCGTAGTGTTCGTAGTATTCGTAGTAGTCAAACTGGACGTTGTACCTCGCACGAAACGTACATGACAACAGCCCGCATGGCCCTCAGAATCAACATTGGACGACGACGATGGATATCCATGAACGTCTATGCTGAACTGTGGAAAGACCTTTATGTCACTCGTATTCGCAGGTAAATGCACGTCATCTCTATGACATCCAGGTACTTCGTTCTCGGTGTGGCCCATGTGTGAGACTGCCACCGATGTCACCAAATCGGTGGAAAATACCTGTTTGTCGCCACGTACAAGATTGGCTTGTACTGCCAGCGCTGGATCTTGATACGTGAGCAGACGCGCTGTAGACCTGCAAGTACGGATTCATAAGTGTCCTTGTTCCTGCTTCATCCCTCCAAATCGTTTGGTAATCTCTCGCTTAACTACCTCGGGAAGCTGCTTTGGCACAATATGACTCCGGTCACTGGGGCAGCCACTACTATCTTCGATACATCCCTCATTCGAGAGATAACGCATGCATAGTTGCAGAGTTTCCCCCATAGCTGGATCAACCTGAACCGGTAGCCGTCTCAATACGTGTTTGGGATACGTCCAAACCGAGGTTTCGTTGCCTCTCGAATCGTGCGCGTTTCACGAGCCGGTATGGTTCTTTCACGTGATACTGTTACTTCCTTGGTTCGATGTAGCGTGGTTAGTTTCGAGGTGCTATAGCTCATCAACTTGACGATGTAGTTTGACAAACATCAAATCTCGTAGCAATCGACCATCCGTTGAGCAGCGCTGTCTGGCTTGACTGATGTCTGAACGTGCTGCTATCGCTTCACGAAAGTCTTCCAACACATCATTCACCCAATATACGACGTAAGGCAATTCGGCACGGTTCCAGGTCACCCGCTTCAGGGTTCCATCGAGGAATTGTACAAGTTTTCAGTCAGTGAAATGAGCTGCTCGCAGTAGTACGCACGTGCGTAGACTAAAAAGACCCGTGCAGCATCAATCACATCTTCTAGGCATTGGTGGAGCCTTAGTGAACTCCGCAGAGGCCGACAGGTTATCGAAGTTTGACCCACCCGATTCAAGCCAGCCTACGCGATCGTCATGGGAAATCCTTGTAAAGTGACGAATAGACAGCCCTTTCGAACCAAAGCGAATGTCATATGCTCTTGTGCACACACCCCGGAGAGTCTTAAACTCTACAGCGTGCGACCGAACCGTACCACAAACAAAGACACTAGGACTCTGACCATTATGCTTTTCTGCTGTAACCTGATCATGGATGTACTGCTGATCTTGTAGTGGGGCGAATGCATATTTTGATCGTGGATCGGAGCTCCATACCGCTGATTGTCTTGTCCCTACATCAGAGGACTTGTCATCTGTGTTCGCACTTGTTGGCGACCTACTAGCATTACTTTGTCGGATCTTCAGGAAGTAGTTAAGCAGGTCGGGATCGTCGCGAAGCAGCTCGACAATCGATGCGTCTTTGTCTAACGCGAAGTGATATGAAACTCGCTGATGTTTTTGACTGGGTTGGTGCTGATTTTTAACCGAGACTGACTCAGAATTGTCCCTGTACCGCTTAACTGGTAAGCTTTGGGCTCGTTTTGAATTGTTCGTGAGGATTGACTCTGGCTCTGTCATTTCGTGCTCGTCGTCATCGACGAATGGGTTAAACAACGCAAGAGCATCATTGGAGACCTGCACCTCGTTGACGCGCACACGCTGAGCTGGCGGTTGGCAAAAGGATTGTCCAACGCTATCAGGAACGGGAGTGTGCCCTCCATCGACGAAATAGGCGTAATCTAGGGCGTCTTGAAGTGGAAACTCTGTTGACCAACCAGAACTCGGGTTAATCCACCGACACAACTCTGATGCTGCTGGAAAGGTCTCTTCGTCCATTATGCCATACATCACGTCTTCAATAGCGTTTGACGCCGTCTCTCCATTTCGGCTTAGTACTCAATTCATGATCGTCACCTGTAGCTCCTCCAAATCGCCATGACTCCAATCACTGAGGTTGGACTCGACATGCTGAAGCAGCAGAGCCACAATTGGTGGAACAGGTGACGCTTGGTATGTAGAGGCGACAAATTGATACCCTTTAGAATCAACAGTTATGCTATCCTCTGTAATCGGGATAACTTGACCATAGTGCATGCGTACATCGACATCTACCGTATCAGATCGACGTAGCAACGATAATTCGCCTGCTTGACGTACTTCTCTCGAAAATACCACGTGCTGTACGGCAACATTGCGGGAAACAATACCTTCGCCGCCCTCAAGACTGCGGAATGTCACAATATCGTTGTTGATGCGTAACACCTGCGCGTAGAATGGGTGATCGAAGCCTTCATCCACTTCTTCTGGTAGCATATGAACGAACGAGCAGCAAGACGAATCATAATCCGGAGTGCTGAGAGCTAGGAAGAGAGCGAAGCAGGAGGGCTTAACCAGGACGGAGGAAGTTGGAAACTAACGCTACGATCGCTTCTATCTATCGCGTTGGTTACGCGTTCGTTTCTTCTCTCCTCCTAGTCTCAAAGCTATTTTCACGCAGTGGCGTGAAAATATCCATATATGTGGGCGCAAGCATTTTAAAGCTTTATCTGGAGATATCTGGAGAACTAAATTCGCCATTTTCATAGTACTCCGTGGAAGCTTGTAGTGTAGCTAGCGTACGTGCTCTCATTTTGCTGATTGTTAGGCTGGACTCGATAACTAGTCGAGGCAAAGTTTTGACAATCATGGCCCGGGTCAAACATTTCCTCCCCATTGTTGTTCGAAATGGAGTTCAGTCAGCGCCAAGTTATTTTTGTACTATGAGATTATCTACGCCCTAGCGAAATGCGGTGTCCCATTTTGATGATGTGCCATGGGAAGACAGCACACAAAGGAATCAGGTAATGGTACGTACGTGATGTCAATGCATTCCAGATTTCACGTATGGGTCATACGGAACTACTCCATGTCAGAATGCAACTTGGACAACGCACATTATAGAGCGTTGATGTGGTTAGCATAACATGAATGTGCCGCATTTAGCTTAAATTAACAGCAAACTTTAATTGGCTCCAATAAAATGAAGTTGGCCATTCAAATGCTTCAAAAAATCGTCCGCTGGGTGTCACATGACGTACAGGTGCAAATCGTCTATTGTAATTGCCGTAGGTGAAGTGGCTAGCGTCACGACGTCAGAAGTGCTAATAGCTGTGGTCTGTCAAACACAATTCAATCAATCGACACATTGCAGAATAACGGTATAGCTTTTTCCTCCTTCTTCAATAATTTCATGCAACGCCGCTCTATTTATATCGTCGCGGTACGTTCTGGAACCTGTTCCAGTCATTACGGTAGGATTTGAACCCGAAATGAGGAGAATCCGACGTCCATTGGTCGGAAATCAATCGTTTATGTCACGGACCAAGCCAGATTTTAACTATTTTCAGATACGATTCATACGGTTTAAATTCTTGTACTTGTAGACCATGGTGGAATTTACCCTCAGAATGTCGATCTCGTCCAATTACTTCAGTGTCAGTATACTCAATTGGATTGCATTGTCGTATTTATCAGATAATTTTCGGGGAAACTGCATTCCTTGAATATTATCCTGGATTTTTACAATGAAGACATATAGGCTTCTTTAGTTCCTCCACCATGTCGTCCAACTTCGTTACTGTTATTACAACTTCTGAACTGCTCTCCCTATTCTTCATTTTCGGTATGAAGCCCATGAGGGATATATCGACGCATTGTTCATCAAACTTGCTTATTGTTATCTTCAACCAATCGAGACGCGGGTAATACGAGCACCTTGGTTGCGGATGCGTATTCAAACTCCCAGTGAATAACTATAGTCAAGACCCTGTGCTTTGGGGACTTAATAACAAGAACAGGGTAATTTTAAGACTGTCGATTCACTAGTAATAGCTTATGTACTCTGTAATAAATATTTCTAATTAATTATACTTCGTTCTATATAAAATCTGATCGAATAGTTAGGTGTCTCTCAACCTTTCGGCCTACGTGGCCATGGTATAGCTCGCACCAACAGCCTAATATGTATCCCTTAAGTGGGTACCATGAAGTAAACTAACGTTAGGTGGGTTTACCCAACCTGGGGTACTCCTCATGTAACCTTGTTTCATCCTCCCCTACTTAGACTGGAAACGCTCCAGCCAATCAGAGCAGAAGGAAAATACCGGCCAGTTTCCTTCCCCGTCGATCCGTATCGACAGGCCGCGACGATAATTTCAAGGCTATCATTAATGCTTTTGCTCATCCAAGACGTATATACGAGAATTATCAGAAAGGCAAGCTCTCATGACACTGATACGCCTGCTAAGCCGAAGGCCATCATGGAAAGGTAAAAGCCAAGGTCGCCTTTTGTCAGGAAGATAAGCGACCTGCACAAACGCGGCTGCTGCTGCAGACCAGGGAGAGAGTCCACAACGAAGGCGTTCTGGGGAATTGGTTCCAAGTATCAGGTACAGGATGTCCTAAAACGCACCCGCTAAAGACGAGTCTCGATCCGAGACTATGGTCTGGAAGACAGTGATAGCGAAACACGCTATAGAGGAACAGCTGTGCAGCCTGTTTCCCTGTGACCTTGCCACGTACCGGAGCAAGATTGTTAATCTTGCTCAAATGGCACACACACTGGAATTCCTTTGCTGTCCTTTCATCAGGTGGAAGATCGAAAACGAAGTCGAGACTCATCGACTTTCCGCTATTAGCCCATACAGGAAGGCTCTGTAGTGGAGCCAAGGAGAGGCCCGAAGGTTTCACCTTCTGACATGTTTTACACGCCTTGACATAGCGTGCCACCTACTTATACATATGGGCCACCAGAATGTCTGAGAGACCGCTTGGTACGGCTTCTCTCAGCCAAGGTGGCCTCTCATGGGCACATCATGCTCCTCCAGAAGTATGTCATACGGCAGATCCTCCTCGTTTGGTATGACGACCGCGGACGCTCTCCTGGGTCTACACGATAGTGCAGTAATCCATCGGTCAGCTCATAGTGATGGAGCTGTACCAGCTATCGAGGCGAGAGCTTATCGACGTTAGCTTCCTTGCCGTATAGGTTCCGTCCTCCTAATATTCTAAGCGTATCCGATCGTATAGATTAATCGTGGCCCGACTGACATGAGCTAACTCATAGCCAGGTCGACGCGGCAATGCATCATCACGCACAGTCAGATTACCCGGCTTGAATTCAACGCGGAAGTTGTATTCCGCGAAAAATGACAGCTACCTCGCTGTTCGCTGCGATAAATGCGGCGAGTTGGTGGCAGCCCTCAAAGCCGCATGATCAGTGTTGATCACGAAGGTCCGTGAGTCCAAGAGAAGTACTCCGAACTTGGCAAGGGCATACTGTATTGCAACTAGCTCCTTGCCATGAGCCGAATAATTCCGCTCGGCAGCCTTGAGCTGCCTGGACTGGAAGGAGATGACGCTTTGGTGTCCTTCATCGTCCATATGCACGATAGTATAGTCAGAAGCGTCACAGACGACGCTAAAAGAGCTCGTCTCGTCCAGTACAGCCAGGAGGGAGAGATGCTATAAGCTCACCGTGATGCTGTTGAAAGCATCCTAGTGTTGTTGCTCCCAGCCCCAGTCTGTGCCCTTCTTCAGGATATCCGACAGGGGTCGAGCAAGTGCAGCCTATCCCGCGCTGTACTTGTGAAGATAGTTGGCTAAGTCCAACCCCTTATTAAGGTTCTTCTGTGACCTTGGGGTTGGCCAAGCCGCCATGACTTTGACCTTCCCTGGATCGGCGCGCACGCCGACCCTGCTGACAAAGCGGCCGAGGGTCCTAATCTCCTCAGCCGCGAAGATGCACTTGTCGATGTTGGCTTAGCGCTGGTTGGCTATTAGGACCTCAAACACCCGACGGAGGTGCTTCAAATGCACCGCCAGGGTCGTCGGACCGTCTTCGGCACGGCTATAGACGAATATATCGTCAAAATACGTCTGGGCGAATGCGTAAAAAGGTCTTAATAACCGACCAAGCGATTGAACGTCGCTGGGGCATTCAAAGCCCTTGTGCCATCACTAGCCACTCCCAAAGCATCCCGCTCGGGGTGCTCACTGCGGTGAGAGGAATGTCACTCCCCCGGTGCTGACACCTCAGGCAGTGCATCCAGATGAACGGCACCTGCCTTTAGTTGACGCCCGGACATGACTTCGAAGACATGGTATTGTTCTTCGACCTGCCGTGCCGGTGGGGTCTCAGACTCCGAGCGTGGTACTTGGTTATCCACACGGGAGGTGCTCAATGACACCTCCGTCTCGTACTGGTCTTCTTGGCCACGCGTAGAACTACGTTACTCACGCTAGTGACGCACGTAGCGCTCTCGTTCATCTTCTTGGTCTCCTTGACGTCGCGTGGAACTATGTTACACACGCCCGACGTGCCCATACCGTCCTCCTCAACAGCCTCAGCTGTTTGCGGAACTGCGCTAATCGCTTATGGACCCTATGTTACCCACATGTGGACCTAGGTTACCCACACTGGAGATGTCCTTAGCGCTCTCCTCAGCAGCCTCTGCTGCTTGCGGACCTATGTTACCCGCCTAGTCAGTGCTGTCTGGCACTGCCACAGTCGAAGCCTGTACAGCGCGACGACTCTCAGCATTGGGACTTGCCGTCGTAGCAATCCCACACGCTTGGCAATGAGCCTTAGCCTCATAAACGGTTGCGAGGCTCATCGCAACACCTTCTCTGGGACCAGCGACTCCCAGTACTTCTTCGGGCGTGTAAGCATCTTGCCGATCTTCTCTGGTGTCCCAGGCCCGAACAGAGGTGGGAACATTACTCACCAAAGCTCTGTCGGAGAATGCGGTCCGGCTAGCCCCAATGACTTTGCCGCGCCAATCGATCCAGGCCTCGTGCTCATTGAGTCACGGTATGGCCAGGATCAAGTCGTACTTGTCAATGCCTAGGACAAGGAACACCTTCGCGCTGTCAAAGTCTTCAATCTTCAAAGCGAGGTCCATACGGACCCCCCTTACGTTAACCACTGTACCATCGGTCAGCCTCACGCCCCTGCCTTCGCTTTCATGCCAAGCGTCGGCATACTTGTCGCCATTCCATGCGACCATCTGGCGTCAAGAAAAGTTCGTCGACGCCCCAGAATCAATGCGGATTCTGATGGGATCTCCATATCCTCGTACAGGCAAGTGTACCACAAGCTCTCCGCCGCAGCTCTTCCTCGTCTCGAGAGCACGTAGGCCCTCATGGGTTAAGCACCGTCCGTACTCCTACCATGGGGACTTAGATCTTTCCCGGTAGGGCGCCCCGCCCCTACTGGTGACCCGAGTACCCCTGGATCTTGGGTCGCGGCTTCTGTCACGGGCCTCTCGCACCCCTAGGTTTAGAAGGGAACTTCCTTTGCCCTCCCGCAGGGAAGGCACGTTGCATGTGCCCTAGCTTCCCACATTCGTTGAAACGGATGGAGCTCTGTACGGCCGTACCCAGTTCCATGGGTACCGGCCCTTTGCTAGCTCCGGTTGCTTGAGCTCCTTGCACTGCGCCTGCCGACGCATTGTGGTCTTGCCACACCGACATAGGAGTACGAGCCTGTCGGTGGTTGTACTCCTCTTGGTGAGCGATCTGGATCGCCTCCTCCAAGGTGCTCCCATGCACGCGGAACAACTTTGTGCGGTATTGGCCCACCTTCAAGCCATCTATGAACACTGTCACCTTGATGTGTTCAGGTAGGGGGTTCCCTACCAGATATGCAGCGAGTACTCGTATCTCCTGGATGTATTCATGCAGCTCACGCTTCCCTTGTTTACAGGCAAGGAAGCGCTAGCGCTGGCGATACTAATAATACGCCGAAAGGAAGGTGGCTCTAAGCTGTTGACACAGCTGATCCGAGGTTGTGAAACAACCCGGCGTTGTCGCTTCGCGCGTGTACGCCCAGGTCTTCGCCCGACCTCCCAGGTTAGACAGGGCGAAAGCGATTCGAAGTCGCTCGGTCGAGATGAGAGCCGCGTCCATCGCAGGCTCTACTTCTCTGATCCAGAAGTGAAGGTTCTCTCCCTCCTTCCCCTCATAGGGGTTAACCTTAAGCCTCAATGGCTTAGATTGGGCTGGCTTCATCTCAGCCACGGGGGCCTGTAGCCCCTGTACGTGAGGGATAAGCCCTCGCACGTACGTGACGAAGGACTCAATGCGTTCGAACTAGTCGGCCGGCGTAGCAACCGCCAAGCTTCGGAGGGCATCTCCTCCAAAGATGCCCACCATCTTCCGGACCGACTCAAACTGAGCATCAGTCAAACGAGGGAACTCCCCTCGATCCATCTTGGCTTACCTTGTCGGACCCACAGAGAAGTCATGTAGTTAATCTACTCGCGTAGGCGTGGATTGACTGCACGTGTTACAAGTGTAACAGGGTCACAGGAGCTCCTTGCTTGAGGAAACCGGCTATCAACGGTATACAAACTCTAAGTGAACGACAGTTCACTAGTCCCTGGTCTGAGGGGACTTAATTGCCTGTAGGAGGTAGAGTTTAGACTGATTTTTTTATAGTGAATTAGGTCATTGAGCCTGTAATACAAATTACTAATTAACTATTAATTGTTTCTAGATATCTATATAAAAATAAGTCAAATGCTATTGGTTGGCCCTCAGCAACCCGATCTAATTGGCAGTGGTGTGACCCACATTACTAATGATAGAGTATTCACAAAACGAATACCTCAGTAGTGTATCTATTTCTGAAGGTGGTGCCCTATCAGGGGAACCCCTCATGTAACTCCGTTACAAGCTGGAATAAAACATGTTCAACGATTGTGCCGTAACGATCACGCCATGGACCATCCAGCAATGATCATAGAGCCCACGCAGTGGCGCTCGGGATGATGATGTGGGTTGCATGCTGACTTGAATATGATCACATGACTACCACGCAACGTAGTTTCAGTCAGGTTGTAGTGCAGTACCAGCCATTGTTGAGAACGTTGATCCGAATGTAGATATGTAGGCTACTACTTCGACTATGAAGACTGGATCTCGCAATAGTGGTTGGTTCTGCAGGGTAAGTAGCACGAACTAAATCGGACACACCGAAATAATACAAGTAATGGGTGATCGAGAATCAAGTGGTTCAAGTCCTTTATTGGTTTCGTTTGTATAGGATAGTTGTAGCGACATCTCCCAAGTGATCTAAGCGCGTAGGTGCTGTGCCGAACTATTGGTGGTAAAATAACAATTCACAAAGTCATCCGGGTCGTCGAGAAGAATCATCAATCACGATGACTGAGGTGTACTGGTTGGACACCTTAGTTTCTTCAATCGTACGTATATAGACCGTCCTTTCGCCCACATCGGGCATTCCAGGTGAACGACCTGGTTGCGCACGGGATCACAGTGCGTGAGCAACGCTGTAGGGCGGAAGTCATCAAACTGTTGAGCTTGACATTTAGTATTGTGCAGGGACTCTGAGACCTGTGCACCATGATTGTCAGCGCTCTGTCCAGAGAAACCACGAATGGTGTGGTTTTTCCTTCATATCGGAAACAATTTCTTCGGTCCTCTGCTAAACCGTCCACTTTTCCATTTGTACCTTGCGATAGCATTTTGACAAGTGAAACTTACATTAGCGTTCTGGTAATGATTTTCTCGCTAGAATACTGGGTTGCGTCATTCTCATGAACGTCAATTTGTTGAAAACGTTCTGTTGTGGAGATGTGCAGCTACATCATGTCAGAAAAACAGCGAACCGACGAAACGATTGTAGATGCTCTCAGTTTCATGTAATTTGGAATGTAGTCGTAAGCAGGGTTTCATAGTAACGAGAATATTTAGTATGCTAAATGATTTTTATTACTAAATAAAATATTTAGTAATAAATAAAACATCCAACATCTTGAAAAAAATATGTAGTAATAAATCATATACAGCAGTTTCCATGATTAATAAAGGGTACTAATTCGGCATAAAATCCTGGAGCCCCACTGTGCCAGCCGCACGTTTATGGAACCCCTCCTACCACCTCTGCAACCCATTGCTACTCACCTCAACCAGCTCATTTTTTCCTCCTCGTAGTTAGGATCTTTCGCTCTTAATAAAATGCGGTGTGGAGCTGAGGATTGCGATCCCGAAATTGGAGACGGTTGTCAAATGGAGCCATGTAAAATGTGTAGAAAACCTGTCCACCACCTGTGCAGCTTAAAAGTCTACAGCGATGATCCTCACACACGGTAAGTGCGCTTATATTCAAGGGGAAAACGGCCTGGTCTCACTTATGGTAGACGGCGATGGCAATAGAGTTTGGAACTTACTAGAACTTTACTGACACGTTGATATTTTGCATTGGTTTCGCGAGGAAGGAGAGGGGGACGTCCCATCAATTGCTGTGGTGGCAAGACGGTACTTAGGCAGAGTAACGTCATCTGCGTTCCAAGAGAGAATGTTTTCGACGGCTGGTTTCATCATGGACTCACTTCGAACAAGAACAGATGATCTGCGCGCTGAAAAGCAGCTTCTTCTTCGACACAATCGTGATTTACTCTGCGCGACGAACGTCTGAATTAGTAACGAATTTAGTTGTAATATATTAGTGCTAATAGCATTTCCCCCCTTTCGACCTTATGCATAATTAATATATTTGATTGTTTGTCGAAGGGACTATTATTACTAACTAATAATATGCGAAATCGTCGTTACTATGAAACTCTGGTCGTAAGTGCGATATTGGATTGAATCTACGTAAACACGTACATGATATGGGAAGCTATCATGGATGTATTTTTACGTCCAAACGAATCGCTTGAAACAATGGACGCTCTTCCCGATGGACAAATACGTGTAACATTTTAAAGAATCGTCAAGTGAACTTCTACGTAGTAGTCGTAGTAGTAGTAGTATCATTTTGTATGTTTAACACCGATTTAAAACGGCCAAGCTAGTCCCAAAGTCGCATCAAAGTTATTCTCGTTGAAAGGAACCTTGGCCTCCCCGAAATCCGCAGAATTGAGGGCCTCGCGAGCTTCGTCCGTAAGTTGTTCCCACATGATGAGATCTTGATATGTACCGTCGAAATACGAAAAAGCTAGTGCGATCCAGTTGAATTTATCCGGATGCGAATGGGTAACCCTCGTTGATGTGTTAGAGCCGCCTTCATAGGTATAGTTCCAAATCCGTCTACCAAGCCGATTGTGACGAATTAGCTCGGTGCCTACAAAGGCCATCGCTGGTAGCTCAATCATCTTTTTGTATGGTTCTTTGTTGCGGTCTGTCACGGACATGAACATAATTGTAGCTGGTTCCAGAGTCTGTTGCGACAACGACGCACCAAAAATCTTTGGATTCTCCACAGCGGGGTTGTCAATCCATAACACTACACTGGCCCAATCGTGGCGCTTCTTTGGTTCGCCCGCACCAAAGTTTTTTGGGAAATACCACGCATACAAGATGGCCCACTTGTCTTGATACCATGCCGATCGGCCATACACTTGAGACCCGAGAGGGGCATTGTCGCAGCCTTCTGTGTTTTTCGATCCCTTCAACCCTCCAGTGATCTCACCAGCAGCATTCACAGCAGGAAACGAAACACACCCACTTCCTATAAAAAGCTGCGGCTTGAACTTGATAGCAGCCTTTTCAGATATCGTCACTGGGTCGGGTTGGGGAAAAGGCTCAACTTGGTCATGATTAATCGTGCCACCACGCGCAGTGCAGAGTAAATTGAAACAAAACACGATGACAACAACGAGGTTCATGACTTAAAATATCAGCACTTACTGATACCTGACAACTTGTAAACTGACAGTTTCACCGAGATTCAAAAGCGTAACGAAAGAAAGTCAGCAACTGCAGATTCAGTTGCTGACTCTATCCTATGTATGGACGACAAGAAACCACTACACTGTAGAGTCGTGGTTCGTCAGGAACAGCTTGGAGTGGTCGTCAAATCTCCCTTCATAGAGAACAACATTAAGTTTAAATATTTCCGGATGGATTCTTCCTGTGTTTATGTCATATATGGGTATTGAGATACTACAAATTCCCCCGCACATCGGGAAAGGTGGGAATGATAAAGAATGCGAATGTAGAAACTATGCGCAGGGACTGATCAACGCGACAGAGTTTTGAATAGTTATGGATTAGCTGGTACAGAATTTTGTTTTGAATTTCCGTCCAAATTGTCTGTGGTACATGCCTTATTCTCAGTTCATTCTAACCCCAGACGAACATCATTCTACGGATAAAATTACACAATTTTCAGAGTGTGATTCGTGAGATGGTGAATGACATTCGTCACGTCAGACTTTGCTTCAATCCTAGATAATGAAGTTTCGATCGACCTGATGTTTGATTGGCCTGAAAATTGACAACTAGTTAAGTCCCAAATATATGTGGCAAATTATTGACCAACCAGTCTCCAAGTTACACCCTTTAAGTCATGTCTCGTATCCATTGTAATATGACTTGGCTCTCATGCCAATTTATACATGTATGGTAGTACACAGTGCGAATCGCACGAAAGCTATACAGTGATTCATAGATTCCATGTGTGATTGGCAATGGATCAAAGTACATAAACACTATACATTTACATGCAATGCGATCGCAATCACTGATTGCATAGTACTCGGAGTGTTTGGCTGAATGTGATGTTATCGCAATCACAGATTGCATAGTATTCGGAGTGTTTGGCTGAATGTGATGTTATCGCAATCACAGATTGCATAGTATTCGGAGTGTTTGGCTGAATGCGACGTTATCGCAATCACTGATTGCTTCTATTTCTCATCCATTTGCCTTTACAAATATAAAGATAAATTGACTATCATTGTTATGAGCAAATTTGCGTCTCTCGTATCGTTGGCAGACACTGGGTGAAAGGAGCAATCTGAATAATCCTTAAGCTTGACGAACACAACATCAGGAGGTAGAGATTGCTGATGCTCTTCAATTCCATCAACGACACGGACTTGAATATCATCATTTTGAGCTAGCGTGATTGCAACAACAGTCCCAATAGAGCCATTCGCTAGCTTGAAATGGCTTGATACGTTTTTCGTGCACTGGATCATCGTCGATCCTCGCCATTCCTTCGCCACATGAACTGTTTCTTGCGCCCCATCACGTCCAGTGGATGTTACGTGAATGCTGCACGAATGTTACTTATTGAAAGGTCGTACGAAGGTTGTTAGTGTCCGGATGGGTCAACATTCACCTGTTCGTGATAAAAATGAGGACAGGTATTCGATTTCCCGACCGTTTGTGACTCTTTGTAATAGAGAGTGAAGTTTCGTTAAATTACGATATGTACTGATCTATGTATTTATACAAGTTTCCAGACGGTCTGCGATCCCACCTAAAACTCTGGATAATAAATATCCAGAGAACAGTCTAAAACTTACCCTATGCTAGCTATTAAGTCCACTAAGACCGAACGATATGTATACTCCTAATAGCACGCTTCCTCTAAGCAAGGTGCTCATGTGACCCCGTCATAAGTTTATTATGTAGTTACTGGCCCAGCTGATGAGGGTTCACCCATTGGAGGCTCGAGATCTCATATTCCAGACACGCATGGGACCTCGTAAACACCTTAAGACACTACTGAGCTTGGCTACGTCTAGCGATAAGATTTTCCACAAGCATATTAGAGTATTGGAGCCATCATCTCCCGGTATTTAGTGATTAGTCTGTTCCGGTCGCGATGCGACGAGGAACCGAACGGTTACCACAACAATTCCCAGCAGGGTGAGGTGTGAAATGAACAGTGGCACAATCGTTGGAACGAGCTGCTCTTTGTTCATCGTCGTTCATATACAGATCTTCTTGACTGAATGACATACGAACAGAAGTTGATCGAATAAGTTGGTTTCACAATGTGGTGTGTTGCATCAAGAAGCATAGACAACTTTAAACATCGGTATATCAACGTTGTTTTTGCTGTGAAGTTGTTGGCGAGCTACTCCGGTAGGTTGTTAAAAGTATACAATCTAGATATTTGTAGTTTCTAGATCGTACCATTCCGTACGCTTTCCAGCGAGTTAGCTCTAAGGGATGGAGTGGATGACACAATCAAATTCGACATCTAGTCCGTGCCTCCTAAGTGAACGAAGCAACAACTAGAAGCGCCCGATGAAACAAAAGCATAGCTGATCTTGTGTCATGATGGCAATAGTCAAATGCTTAAGCGGGTGAAAGCAAAAAGCGAAGTGAAGTTGATACACTGTCGATAACGTATTCACTATGTAGCTCCTGTGGTTGAAATCCTGAGGAAAACATCGACAGGTTAATACGTAAAGCGCAAGACAGCATAGTAGACAAATGGATGAGAAACAAACGACCACTGGCTGTGATCATAGTTTAAAACATACACTATGCAATCAGTGATTGAGACGGCATCGCATGCGTAATGATGGTCGGTAATTTCCTCATCTTTTTTGGCCCTAACTAGTTGCCAATTTTCTAACCAAACATCAGGTCGACTGAATCTTCTGTAAATATATGCTCCGGAATGTAAATGCAACTAGCCCCATTGGGTTCATCGATACTATGTCGACGAGAGCAGCAGTGATCGGAGATGCCTGTGTATTAACGAAACAATCTCCAAATATATGAGGTGGTTCTCTCACTAAGCATTCACACAGTTTCTTCAGCGTGCGTCAACTGCAATATCATTCGAAAATCCTGCACAGCGAATTCCATCAGACAACTGTGCAAAATGCAAGTAAAGTGCGAAAACCTCTGGAACCTCGTACTGTTTGAGAAACTTTTCACCCCCCCTACACTTTAAACTTCGATGGAAGTATCTTAAACAGCCTGATCGCTAGTCATGCAAGCTTAAATAGACTAATGCCGTGCGTTGCCCGGGGAAGCTCTGGATTTTCATACTCGGACACACATGATTCTAAATGTTACCAAAGAGTTTATCACACTACCTCAACTATTAATCATTAATCACAACAAAGCTTTCATATGATCACAAACATGAGCCACATGCAATGACTGCTGCATCTAAGGTGATATTCCGCCTGCGGCGCCCCTCGTCACTGCTCCTCGGGCCGGCCTTCGGCCTCCGCTAAATAGATAGTACCTCCTTACAGGGCTAATTCCTCCGCGCTACGCGCCGTCCCCTGCCAAACCTCCGCTGTGGAGGTCAAATGCTGTTATGACAGCTGTAGTAAACATCTTGGAACGGTACTGCATTTTATCGGGGTGCCGTTCGTGATCGGCAGGCCGTTGTTCCTGCTTACGATTTGTGTACCAACTGCAACATTGATGCCATAATTTTTTACACTTAGGACGACATGGGTTTCGTCCGTCCACCACCGCGGAATGGTAGTTAGGCTTCAGAAGCGTGCCCGAGGCGACCCAGCATATACCACAGGCCTTGCATGGCGATCTGCTTTGCTTGATTGTTTGAATGTCGTTTGAAGCTCGAGCCTGGAGTACGAAATATGCTATAGCATAGGATGACATTCGTGATGTTGACCCTAGCCGACACAGGCAACATTCACAATTTTTTCAAACTGACATCAGGGTATGTGGTATCGAAGGTAAATTTACTTGGCCACAGTCGGATTTCCAACGCCACTGTAAGTTCTCATTGAGACAAGGAGGGAATAGCTCGCTTTTGGCCGAGTTCGACGATCCGAGAGTCGTTTATAACAGGTCAATCTAAGTATAGAGGTTTTGAGAACTGAGTTATTATAGAGAATGTTACTTTGGGTTCCGGAGAATTGGGTTCCATGAAGTGTCAAAGTTAGTTTGGGTTCGAGTTGCCTTCTCCGAAATACTCTGGATCTAAAATCCAGAGAACTACATGCCTCGTCGAGCACCACATACCAAAATTTAAAGCCCTGACTATAATAGTTCCTAAACGCAGTGTTTCATCGAAAAGTCGGTGTGACGTGTCACTCAGGAATTGGGAGCTGGGACTCCCACCAACGGTCAACGTGTATTGATCGTTGTATGCAAATTGCAAACTGAGACTAACTTCGCTAGGCTAAACTATCTCTTGACCTCACCTGCTGTGCCTCCAGCAGCCTAGGGATCCGTGTACCTGCGTGGCTCTCTGCCACAGTGTGTTAATCATGCGTGCGAGCTTCGCCCATTATCTCGTGGTACTTCGATCGATCTACCACACGTAGATCTTGTGCGTGCGCCTAGCCAAGCTTCAGGTCTTCAAGCAGGTGATAATCTTATCCACCGTCACAGTCGGTAAGAATGGTTGATATAAACATTTGACGTAGCGTCGACACCTGAATTTGGCATGCATGCACAATTTCTAGGCCAGATGTCATGCAAATGAAGTGGTGCAGTTTCAGAAACAGCAGATGTCCACCAATACCAAAATATTGCATTGATCTTGTGTACAACAAAGTTGCTTATCGAGAATTGGATATGGGGGCAAACGCTAATTCTGGATCATATCCATGATTTGGACGTACAGCTCATTCAAAACCGCCAGGATGTGTGCAATCTGGAGCAAGCAAACATTCATTCTCCCAGCGTTTCGTGTAGTATTCATTAATCTGTCGCCCGTCGTCACGCCAATGCAGCCATTTCGCTTGTTCCTTCGTAGTAAGTCCTGGGAACAGATCATTTGCCATGTCGTGATCAGTGTCGGCATCATGTAGTAGCACCGATTCCGTCAGTCGATCGTAACGGAGGCGTTGATGGCCACGTACAATCGACATTTTTCGAGTCGGGTTGTTGCTGTACACGATCCTATCACCAAATAGAACTTTGCGCTTGAGCGATCGACCCACACCATCTTGAATGAAGCCGCCCTCTGGTACACCAGTAATGTCGGCAAGTGTATTTAGCAGATCGTATTGTTCGGTAGCATCGTCAATGACGAGTCCAGTAGAGGCACCTAAACGTCCTTCAGCAATGATGCTAGCTGGTACACGCGTTGCTGATACGTCTCGATCCTCAGGAACATCGTTCCCAAATTCTGGTCCCTGGCCGTGGTCGCCAACGATGACTACGATAGTATCATTGAGAATTCCCTTCTCAGCCATGCGATCCATGAATTTCCCAAGCTGCACATCGGTGAAATATCTTATCTCAAGATAGTTTTTAATGTTATCTTGGTATTTTTCACCTTCATAAAGCGCCGAAAAAGCTGGTTTCACAGATTTTTCGTACCATTTTGGTCGTTGCTTGTAGTCGACATGGCTCGAAATAGTGTAGTGTGTAAGAAAGAGTGGTTTCTTGGACTTATTGTTGGCAACACGTTCATTCTGCTCTCTCGTCTTGTTTATCAGCAGGTCTCCAATAAGCTGGAAACTCAAATCATCATGTACCCCCCAGCTAAACCCACGATGTTCAGGGCCATACCACTCGCCAGCCTTTATACCCAGATCACTTTCTGCCAGTTTCATCATCTCGTTGCGACTCCACACGGTGTCAAACCCATGAGATGGAAGGAATAAATCCCATCCATCGTAATCTGTCTTGCATCCAGTGGTGAAGAATGTCTCGTATCCTTTTGCCGTGAAAAACTGTGGTAAGCCAAAAAGCTTCGTTTCGTTCCTCCCCCCAGTCATTCCAGACTTTGTCGTGCTGTCATAAGGAATCTGTGCAAACAATAAACTCTCCACGGACCGACTTGTTCTCCAACTGGACCAAAAGTTGCGAAATGCTACACCACGTTTAGCCCATCGGTCGAAATTCGGGGTGATCGTGATGTTCGTGCCCTTAAAAAGGTTTGATGGGTCTTCTTTTCCCACCAGATAGCGTGAGTCATGGAATCGAAACGACTCCACCACTATCACTATCACGTTGGGTGGATCATTGGCGCTGACATTAACGTCGAAAGCGAATTCTCCATGAAAACCTGTAGTCCGTCTATACAGCGAATTGCTGTCGAATAGAGTGTACTCCTCACTTTCCGTATGAATAAACTTTTCAGGCCACGGTAAGCTGTACCCCGTGTTCGGAAGATGAGGTTCCAAAACTCGACCGAAAACCTCGTTCAAGGAAGTATTCAAAGCTGCATATGCAATCAGCGGCGAAGTGACAGAACTAATGGACACTACGACAATAGGAAATATCACTAGTCCAGTGATCACCGCGGCTCCTTGCTTCAAGTACGTTCGTTGTTGGAGTGTTTGGTTGGAAAGTGGGATACGATCACCAGTTTCGCTATCACGGTCCAGAATGTGTGATCCCTCGGTCTCCAATTTCTCAACTGGCTCATCAACTTCCACGAACATGTACCTCAGCTTTTGCTTGGATAGGTTCACCTTAACGTGTCGTGGACTGAGTAGAGCTTCATCATTGTTTAAATGTAGACTTCCCCCCACGTTCACGTACTGGGTTTGGCCTTTAGCTGGATTCCAAGAGGTGAGATCCATCCCGGGAGCCCACGTACGAATGCTCGCGAAAATCGTTGCCACAACAACCAGAACTACCGCATTGAACATGCCTTGCTCGAGCTCGTCGCTTGATATCGGAACTGCACTGACGTTATCCTTTTCGTCGATTGCCATTGACACGAGATCAAATGTGAAGCGCATACCTCTGAGACGTACTAGTAGTAAATCTACCCAAAACGGAACCATCATCACGACGTAAAGTAGCCAAGAAGTTGTGAATGTTGCAAAGCTACAAGTAAATCGCATCATTCCATGAGAATGATTATGTTTTTGAGTCTTGAGCTTCAAGAGGTCAAAGAGCCACAACAAACTCACAAAGTACGTTGCACAGACGAAATCCTCCAAGAATCCAAGACTCAGAGCTCCAAGAACAACATGTGTCGTCACGTCCTTTGCACTTGCATACATGGTAATCAACGCCGTTAGCGAAATCCGGCGATTGAAAGAGAAGACGAAGAGGACAAAAGCGTAGATGAAGAGCCACGAGAACCACGGACGAGTCCACAAATCCGAATTCATGACGCGATGCCACTTGGTCTCTTTTGCAGTAGGTTGTTTTACGTGGATGGTGCCTTTAGATTCGAGATGGTCGTTGGTTAAGGGAAGCATCTTACTTGAGCAATAGTTGAATGCGAAGAACTTCAAACCCGAGGAATTGTTTGGAGGCTGTAGGAATTTTTGAGAATGAAAACGAACTCACCAACGTTTGTGACGAACAATCAACATCCTTGCAGTTCCAGTACAAGATCATCTGGGAACTTCGAAGTCTGGTATTTCCTACGGTTTCACAGCATCGTCGTCTATTGAAATGATACGAGCTCTTTTACAGGTCATGGTGAACCCAGAGTTCAACGAAATGACTGACGACTGCCAAAATTGGAACGTCGATGTGTTGTAGTCATTCCGAATGTTGTTTCCACGTCAGATCGCACTATACCAACAAGTGAATAAGACAACTGATAACGATCAGTTCACTTTCTTGATGTCGCGATGCTTAAACTCTGTCGTTGGATTGCTTGTGACCATTTTTAGCAAGTAACCACAGTCATTAGTTCAGTCATCATTACAATTTTCATCTGAAAAACTTAACTCAATTCGGACTCGCGTTGATCCTTGATACTTCTCGGATTCAGTTACTAGCTTACTCGTTCCAGGTGTAAATATATCCGACATAATGTTAGCACTCCCAAAGGAGAGTGATCTTTACTACTAATAAAGGTTCGCATACATGCAAGGGTCTTCCAGGACCCATTAGTTACTCCTTCAAGGCGGCATGTTCACACACTTGAGTAATGGTCAGACGCTTAGTTGGATCGATTTCCAACATGCCCGACAAGAGATCGAGTGCGCTCTTCGGCAAAGAAGAAGCGATACCCCACGACTCCAGAACTCGTTTCACTCCTGCTTTCTTTAGTACACAGAACGACCTCACTGACGTCGAAGCGAGCGACACTAGTGGCGAACCTGTGAGTAGGATGAAGACAACGATACCGAGCGACCACACATCCGCGGCCTTCGGGTCGTACGAGTTGCCCTCAACAATTTCAGGTGCCATGTAGCAATTCTTACCGACGAGGTAACCACCAGCACCCCACGCTCGCGTTGCGATACCGAAATCGCCTAGCTTGTAGATTCCATGATGTAGCATTATGTTTTCAAGGGAAATGTCCCGGTGAGCGATCCCTAGTTTGTGCAGGAACGCCACGCCTGCTGCCACTTGGACCAACACACTCAACACGTTCAACCATGACATTTTCTGCTGACTATGTCGCGTTAAACAGTCGTGCAAGTCTCCGTCGGCGCAGAACTCCATGACGAGATACAATTTGTGCTTCTCCACGAATGAGCACTTGTACTGCACAAGGTTTGGGTGAGAACCGGCTGCGTTAACGAGGTCCCCCACTTCTCTTTCTATCATTGGATTGTCAGCGATGTGTCCATCGGCATGAGTTCGCATGAAATTCGTCATGCGTTTGAGGGAGATCTGTTTGATGACGACGGATTGGCAAGACTCGGGTGTTGATGTTGCCTTGGTTCGGTTGCCCATGTCTTCGCAAAGTAGGACCCAGCCGTAGAGCGTGGTGCTGAGTTCACGAGTGACTCGATACCGGTTGTGGACTACTGGCATGTTAAACGTGCTTATCCTTGGTAGAGAAACCTCGAAACGGTGGTGAAAAGGGAAATGACACCCCACGACGTCCTACGAGCAACGAGGACCAGAACCGCTCGGGTTGCACAATATCAGCGAGACGTTGGCCGTTTTCGTGCGTGCGAGCTTCGAACTTCCATGGTTTCATTTGTAGCAACGTTAGCTGACTTATTCCGCTGTTTTCTTACAACGTGACTGTATTACCAGTAAAATCATGAATCGTCTCCAGATGTTATTTCGACTGTGATCTCCGCAACGAAATGTGAAACACCGTGTGTCTTGTTCGCGGAACGTACTACGTGCGATAGTGCATTACAAATAATGTTTGCGCAATGTACCAGTGCTGTCAAAGTAGAAGTTTGGTACTCGTTAGCCACCCTATCACTGACGTCCTGAGCAGGTTCTACCTCGCCAATCCGTTGGTCAAGCAATCCAAGCCGCTTTAAACGGTTAACGTCATCAATCTGCAGCTTGGCTTCGTTGTCGTCACTCCTTTCCTTCAGCACCCCAGTTTGTAACGGGGTTACATGAGGGGTACCCCTGATAGGGTAATATTTCTGACTCCGTCGTGGGTGGTGTGGACCACACCACTACCACGGGGTCTGGTGGCCGAGGGCCAACCAATAGCATTTGACTTACTTTTATATAGATATCTAAAAACAAACTATAGTTAATTAGTAGTTTGTATTACAGGCCAATTGACCTAATTAACTATAAATAAATCAGTCTTAAATCTACGCTAAACTGGCTATTAAGCCCCCTAAGACCAGGGACTAGTGAACCGCCGTTCACTTAGAGTTTGTAAACTCTTCATGAAGCAAGATGCTCGTGTGACCCCGTCACACAGTGTGTCCAACCATTCTGGCTCACTTTGTTGACCACCACTTTGTGGTTGGAATCAAAACTTGTTTTAGGAATGGCTCAAGATCATTTTTTATTGACTAGGATATTGTGTTGGAAATGACTCTTAGACGGAATTTGTGAAACAGTTGAGGATCCGTGAGGACAGTAGTACAGACTATGTAACGAGTTGATAACGCTTTCTGACAAGCGGGTCGTTTGTCGCGCTTGGTGCCTGCTGCTTGTGTAGGCTGGGGTTCGCTGTCACTAAAATGAACTAGAATTGGGCCGCGCAATGCAACCTGAACTCGCGTTCCTATTTTTTGTGTGGTGAAGCAGATAAGAAGTTTTCCGATCTCGATCTCGTCCCGTCAATCAAGATCAAGAGCAATCCCTCTCTACGGTGATCCTCGATATAGTGACGCTCACTATAATGACCCAGTGAATGCGTATGCAATCATCCCTGCCCAAGACGATTGTACCCACGCGATATCGATCCTGACAGGTAATTATCGATCTTAACTTTATTATGGATATTAGGAAACCAGTGCAGTATGGATAGCCACAGATGGGAAGCATAGGATATTAACCATTAATTCAGAGTTGTTTTTACCTTCTACTACACAAGTCTTCCTTCTTCTTCGCTATTCCGGATAGGGATATACAAGATTGACCTTCCCGACGCCACGCAGGATCAAGATCGACACCAAGTAGAAACCCTACGCCCAGATTGCTTGGCTGGACGTTCGTCAACCCTCAAATCTCAAGACCCCGCTATAGGAAGCGGCAAGTACGCATTGGAACCATTGGATAAAGGTCACACACCGACCCCAAGACCCCCCGAGCCAGGATCGACACTGGTTGAAGCAAGATCGATCGAGTACAACCAAGATCGAGGCTCAATAACTACGCGACGCAGCGAGTAGAAGTATCCCCGCTGCTGCCACCTTTCCCGCTGTCCTGTCAGACAGCAAGATCGACAACAAGCGCGTCTAATAGAGATCACCCGAGGAGCGATCTAGTCCCACCGACGGGTACACAAGGTGAGATCAAGTAACTTCACGGAAGATCGGAGTACCCCCTCCGTTAGTCGGCAGTTCGGGCGCAGTGTGCAAGAGGACTCCTGCGATCTTGCGATTTCGCAGAACCACTTCGCTACAATGGTGCGCGTGCCCGGATCTTTGGGTGACTCGGGATTTCACCGTGAGTCCCATGAAGAAGCACATGATGATCTTAGATCAGGGAAACCAGCGTCGTTGGAGATCGGATCACCAACGACACCGCTGAATCAAGATCGATCCGCGGATCGGCAGAGCTTTGGGAGGAGCTCTACCGACGGAACAGAGGAAGGTCCAGCTACGGACCTAGAAGAAAAGCCTCTACCCCCTCCCCAGGTCCCTTCGGGGACCCCAGCAGATCACGACTCAAGTCGCGATCTGCAGGACGAAAGTCCATCGGCGAAAGCCATCCAAACGCTCGTCCCCAAGTCGAGCACAAAAAGGAAGTCAGCAAGATCGAAGCCTCTACGGAAGAAGTTGAAAGCACCAGGATCGGACGCTGATGACCAAGACGATCTTAAAACAGTGTGGACTGATGAGTCCCTCGAGATCGCATACCACAAGAAGGAACTTCACACCTTCTTGATCAAGAACCCCGTTACGCAGATCATCAAGCCGAAGATCATTAGTGATCTAAGAGGCCCAGTGCAGAAACCAACTGCAAGATCGAGCAAGCTAGAAGCTGCGAAGGCGCTATTACAACTGATCAAGGAACGTGGGATCATCGCAGGATCGTTCGACGCTAATGAGCTATTCGATACGAGGCTCAGTACGATCAACACAGCCCTGATGTCGACCTTCGATCTACTGAAGCCCTTGGTAGGTGAGAAGAATGTAACCTCCAAGGTTGCGACCAGATCAACCGACGACATGCTAAGAGCGTTGCCAGCACTCACATTGGAAGATCAGACAGGAACATCCTCACATTACGAGTCGGCGACTGAAGAAGTGGACACTGACAGTGCAGATGACCCTCCTCGGATGACGCTAGGCCCTTCAGGAGCTGCCATGCTACGGCAGCGTGGAGATCATGAGACCAAGCGAGTGACGGATGACATCGCGCCAAACATGACACAAGGATCGAATGCGAAGTTGGAATCGTACTTCCAAGCGGCTATGAGCCGATTCTTGAAGGAACAACAAGGCCCTATCAATCCCGCGATCTTAGCACCAGCAGAGGACCGAGAAGTAGATATGGAGTCTGTGGGGTCGCTAGATCGACACCCAAGTCCTCACGAATACGACCCAGATGATCTCGATCTTGATCCTCCCAGACGCGCGACTGTAGCATCAGCATCAGCTACGACCACCGGAAGATCGGCAAGTGTCCCGCGTATACGAGTTTCCGCCATGTCTGAACTAAAGGAGTTTGCGGGGAAAGAAGGAGACGAAGACCGAGCCAGGGCCTGGCTTAACAAAGTAAAATCCGCCTTTGTGCGAGATCAAGCTCCAGACGACGAAAAGTGTCTGGTGTTCGGCGATCTCCTCACAGGATCGGCTCGAAACTGGTATCGACAGCTTAGTCGCACAACACGCAGTACCTGGAAGGATTTGCTCCGCAACTTCCAGGTTCAATATTGTGGACGAGAAGTGTCAGTCGCGAGGCAATATTACCACGCGCGCAAGAGATCGGACGAATCTCCGCTGGAGTATCTGTATCGGCTCAATGTGGCAGGACTCAGGGCCCGCCTCCAGATCAAGGATGGACCTTCGGAAGTCCGACGTGAACACGTGGAGCACTTCATTGAAACTCTTGATGACCGCGATCTTGCAGATCACCTGGCTTTACTACGAATCCCAGATGCTGACACCTTGGAAGAAGCACTCCGATCTCGGCAACGAGCGAAGGCACGACAAAGTAAAGCTGTATATGGATCAATCAAGCCTCGTCAAAAGAACAGCAGTGCGGCAGCCCCGTCTGCTTCAACTCGGGCCGTCAGAGCTGTCAAGGCGATCTCAGATAGCAGCGAGTCTGAAGAGGACTCTAGAGGATCGGACGGCGAAGCAGGATTACGTCGTGTCTACCTCGCAGCATCTGGAAACAATGAAGGGCAGCAAGATCAAGATCAAAGGAACCAAGATCGCAGTCGCTCGGAGACCGGACGCAATCATTCACAACAAGATCGACATGATATAGGTTCACCACCTAAGCGATGCTCGCACTGTGGGTCGCGCAAACATAGCGATCTTGGGTGCTGGGGACGTCTGATGTGTGAGAAGTGCGGTCGTAAAGGACATCCCTCAGATCGCTGCCTATTCACATGCAAGGCATGTGGTGACATCCACGAAGCGGGAAAATGTACCATGGAGGAATTTTACAATTTGATCCGACAATGGTACAATCCTACCAAGCACGCCGGGATGTTGCCAGAGACGGCGGAGAAGATGTTAAACTAGGACGCTCGCCGGTTTGGAAACCAGTACGAGACGAGCGTTCTAGCTATTGCATTTATGCATATGTCGAGAAACAATCGGAAGCAACAGTTAATCAACTGATCGATCCGATCGACAATACATGTGATCTTCTGGAGAAACCTACCGCTACAGTGTCAAGTCTACACCAGATCGATGAATATGCAAGATCGAGTGTGATGATGGCTCTCGAGATTTCCCCTGGGGAATCGCGGGGTTACTGGAAGTATCATGTTCCAGACAAGAAGTTCAAGCAATCTAAGGCTATGGGGAAGATCAACAACAAAAAAGCAACTTTGCTATTTGACAGTGGTGCTGAGGTGTCCATATTGGATGCCACCTTTGCTCGTAAGGTCGGGTGCCACATTGATGAGAATCAAACGTTGGAATGCGAAGGTGTTGGACGATCTCCATATAAGATCGAGGGACGTACTCGTCTCAAGATCACGCTGGCAGGATCGCTAGTGTACTTCTTTGATGCATGGGTAGGTCCGCCCACTGGAGGTCAAGATCTGATACTAGGAATGGTCTTCATGGTGCCAGCGGGTATCCGCCTCGATCTCGCTGATGGGACAATATGTCTGCCTGACGAAGTCCGCCTTCAGATGGCTGGTAGGCGCCCTCTCTACGGTGACAAGGTCGAACATGTGTGCTGGAAGGATCACTACTGTATCGATGTCGGACAGACGGCCGAGATCAGGCTACGCGGCCAAACGTCAAACCAGTATAAGTTATGGGTCACCAGGGGAGATCGATGGGTGCCAACGATCACAGTCGGACCAGGAAAGACACGTTACCTACAGGTAACCAATGTGAGTGATCGTGCACTAACGCTCCACGAAGGATCGAGAGTCGCGATGTGGTTGAGTGGAGATCGTATTCCCCGAATTCCGGGATTTGTATCCGTCGGATCGAGGAGGTACGCCGAATGGCAAAATCTCGCATATCAGGCAACTACGGATGAGATCAGTGAAGCGGGTACCAACGAGCAGATCACCGAGCCAATGGTGGAACGTCCCGAGTACGTAACACCAACTGCGATCTTACCACGGCCGGTAAAAGCCATCCACAATGTCAAGATCGCAGGGAACGGGGACGCAAGCCCACCGTCAATCGAATGTACATCTGACCAAGGCAAGATCGACCCAGCTAACAGTAATGATCTTCGCACCAAGGTCGCGGCAGACATAGGCGATCCTACGATGGATGATGAAGTTTGCATCAAGGAAGGAGGGAACTTATTCGCAGAAGATGTGGAAGATCAAATGGCTGTGCTACCAGAGGTGACCGCGACCACGGAGGAAGTCAAGGTCGAAGATCTTCAACTAGGTGATGCCAATACCAACACCCCGGAAGAGATCGAGCGTCTTGTGCAGATTATTTGGAAACGGAAGCATCTTCTTATCGGAAAGGGAAATGCATTACCACCAGCGGCGAAGGGAGTGGTATGCGACATAGATGTGGGGAATGCAAAGCCGGTCGCTCAACGTTGTCGCAAGGTGGCCATACAATTCCGCGAAAAGTTGTACCAACTGATCAAGGGACTATTATCGGCTCGGATGATCCGACACTCGACATCCCCTTGGGCGTCACCTATAGTTGTGATCATCAAGAAGAATGGGATCGACATCCGGTTATGTATCGACTACCGCCTGGTTAATAGTCTGACAAGGCTCATGGTATATCCCATGCCTCTGATCAATGATTTGCTGGATGATCTCGATAAAGTTCTCTGGTATTGTTCTTTGGATATGGCCAGCGGTTTCTGGGTAGTGCCTATGACGGACCGAGCCCGATCGATCTCGGCATTTATTACTCCATTTGAATTGTTTGAGTGGAATCGAATGCCGTTCGGACTTAAAAACGCTCCCCAGATCTACCAGAGACTCCTAGACAATGCACTATATGGATTCGCGAAAGTGACCCAAGATCAAGATCAATCTGACCGAACGGACGTATTCGAGACAGGAGAACCTGATCTAGAGAGAAATGAGTCAGTGTTGGGACGTCCATCTTACATCGACGACATACTGGTAACCGGAAGATTGAGGGACGCGTTATGCGAAAAGGTGGAAAGGCTGCTAGACGCCTGCGACGAGTGGAATTTGTCCATCAGCGTCGCCAAAAGTTTCTGGGGTCAGCAAAAGGTGGACTATCTAGGACATCGTGTGTCGGCTGAAGGTTTGGAGACACATCCAAAAGATTTGGCGGCTTTACGAGAACTGCCGTTCCCTACCAACCTAAGATCGATGCAATCATTCTTGGGGAGTCTCAATTACTACAGCCGATTCATTGAAGACTTCGCGATCTACGCATCTGTTCTGTACGAACTACGCGAAGCGGATTTCTATGAGATCGCTCGAAGGACAAAATCGACTGGGGACGATGAGAATGTTGCTACAGAAGAGGGTAACAAGTGGACTGAGGCTAGGACAGCGTTCGCCACTTTAAAGAACAAGATCGTGAATGCTCAGATCTTACAACACTTCGATGTGGATCGACCACCGGTGGTGGTAGTATACGCCAGCAAATGGGCGATCTCAGCGGCCCTGATGCAAGAACACGATGGAGTGTACAAGCCAGTAACTTTCACCAGTCGCACGCTCAAGCCGAACGAGATCAACTATGGTATGGTCGACAAAGAAGTGTTGGCTCTGCTCAGGATACTAGACATCTGCTATACTCAACTCGTGACAAGATCGATTCAAATATTGACGCGCCACACCACATTAGCGTGGCTACTTCACTCATCCGGGCTGCAAGGACGATTAGGACGATGGGCTGCACTTCTATCAAGCTGGACCCTTGAGATCGTGAAATGCACCAAAGGGGAGGATGAGATCTTGGGTGTGATCGCGGCAAGTATTACGCCCCGTAAAGAAGTGGACTCGATCTTGATCTCGATCGCTCCCAGGAAGCAACCCCGACAAGTGATCTCAATGCCACCCCCAACAGTGGAACCAGGTGAACGATTGTTAGTCGTTAGTTTCGATGGATCTGCACGTGTGAAACGAAGTGGCGGAGCATACAGTGGAATAGTGTGGAGTCTACCAGGCTGGACAGTGATCTCAGCAGCATCGAAGTATAAGCTCGATCTTACGGTAAATGAGGCTGAGTATCACGGTCTGCTTCTATGCCTCGATCTCCTGTCAGATATGGACAGGGGACGCCTGATTATCTGTGGAGTTTCTAATCTTGTGATCAGACAAATGAAGGGGGAGATCGAATGCAAGGCCCCGGGGTTAACGTTGTTACGACAGCAAGCACTGGGACGTCTCCGATCTTGGCCCAACCATGAGTTCCTGCACATGAAGCGAGATTGGAACCAAAGCGCAGACAGTCTGGCGAGTGCCGCATTACGTCGCGAAAGTGGAGTGGTGATTGTCACGGAAGAGGAGCGCCAACATCTTGTGACTCTCAATAGATTGGACGAGTTGCTAATAGCCAAGGATGAAGCAGCCACAGTCATGATCGCTGCTGTCACAAGATCGCGTAAGAAATGTCGACCCCAGGTGCTACACGAAGAGATCGTGCAAAGAATGAGGATGGAACGTATTAACCGAGCTCAAGATGAGGAGAAATGGATCGTCGATCTTAAAGCCTACCTGCGAGGGGACGTACAAGATCTTACTTCGACCGAAGCAAAAAACTGTTCTAAGATCGCAGATCGCTATGAGACAGATGAATCAGGGTTGTTGTTCTATTTTCCGCCGACCCAGCAGTCCGACGAAGATCGCGATCTTGTGGCCAAGCTCGTGGTGCCCGAAACGTTGCAAAACGATCTTATGCACCACTATCATTCAAGTTTGGAAGGTGGCCACCAAGGTATCGGACGGAAATACCACAAGATCTGAGCTCACTTCCACTGGCGCGGACTATATCAGAGTGTGCAACGCTACGTGGGTCAGTGCATAGATTGCGAGACGGGAAAAGGACGACCTACGATCCACGGGGAATCGCCTGGAAATTTACAAGCTACGTATCCGTTCCAGATTATCGGTATGGATCACATACCGTCACTACCAAGATCACACAAAGGAAACACTGAGCTATTGATCTGGATCGATCTATTCACTGGATATGTGATCGCGAAAGCCAGCGCATCAAGGACAACCCAGACTGTTGCCGAGAACTATGAGGAATGTGTTTTCCGCCGGTTCGGCGCAAGCGAGGCTATCCGACATGATCGAGAACCCGGTTTTATGTCTGACTTCTTCAGATCGTTCAACAATATCGTGGGACAGAGACAGCGAGCAACAATGGCATACCGCCCACAAGCAAACGGTACAACCGAAAGGATGGTGGGAACATTGACACGTGCAGTCAAGATGTATGTGGAGGATATCGATCAACGAGATTGGGACGACTATGCAGAACGTCTTACCTTCGCACTTAATACTGCCCAAGATCGCGTCCGAGGAGAAACCCCGTTTTATCTGTTACACGGCTGGGACCCTCGATCTACGTTGGAAGCAATGGTACCATTAGGATCGACGAGAAGGCGAGATCGTGACCCCCGCCGATGGCGATACCGGATACAGAAGCAGTATCAACAAGCACGTGAACAAGTGAATGAGAGATTACGTGTTGCGATCCAAGAAAGGTCCGATCGACACAATGAAACGGTCCGACCACATGAGATCGAAGTTGGAACTCAAGTGTGGCTGTATCTAGATTGAGTCAAAGAAGGATATGCGCGTAAGCTGGCACACATGTGGCACGGTCCCTTTCGTGTGCTGGAACTGGTGGGAGAACATGCAGTACGTCTTGAGATCGCCGGTACCGAATACCGACTTTTCCCGGTGGTACATGTCTCTAAGATCAAGCCTGTACGACAATTCCCAGACCGTCCCAAGACACGGTTGACAATACAAGATCAAGATCGATTCGATTTTGATGAAGCCTTGTTACCTGAAGACAGCTGGGTGCGAGATCTAGATACCGACGAATATGAAGTTGAAAAGATCGTAGACATGAGATCGGGGAAGCGCACGCGATATGGACGTACATTGCGCGAATTCTTGGTGCACTGGAAAGGATATGACGAACCGACATGGGTAGATGAAGCCGATCTTAATTGTGGAGCTCTACTGTATGACTATTTGCGAGATCGAACGAATCGAAATCGATTCGAGGTCATGCAATCACATGAGGAGCTATGAGGAGGCGAGATCGTGAAGTGAGCTGGCCACATCACGAAGAAACAGGTGGAGGATCTATCGGACAGCGATAGATCAGGTGGACGGTGGTGAATATGATACATGTGAAACCGACTAGATGACCATGAGTCACTAAGATCGAAGGCGTTAATATCTTAAGAACGACGCATAAAAGGAAGGAAATCGCGAAGAAGAAATGGATTAATTAAGAAGTTAAAGCACTGCTATGTTGGAGGCTGGCTGAGAGGAAGGTGGCACGTTGACGAACTTGTCCTGAAGACGAGGAATACGCGTCGCTGGATGATCCGTAGAAGATTGGCGATATTGTAGACGCCAGGGTTCCGCAAGATCAACGGCGGACAACGCATCCTCCAGCGACGCAGCGGACACATCCGGATACCGGATCTTGGGGTGACGCGCCTTGGGGAAATGCAGGAAGAAAGGATCCAGCAAGATATCCAGATCGCAATACTGTTGACGCAGAGCCGGGATGAGATGTCGAAACAAGAACTGTTTCCAGGCGGCTCCAGCAAGATATCCAGATCGCAATACTGTTGACGCAGAGCCAGGATGAGATGTCGAAACAAGAACTGTTTCCAGGCGGCTCCAGCCCGAGATCGACGCTGACGACGACCTTCATGGTAGGCTGATAAGGCTGTGTCCGCAACGCACATGTCGTCTGAGATCGGCAGGAAGTGACTGGACTCCCAGAGCGCCTGGAGATGCTTCTCCTCATATTCCAAGTACTTCTCACAAAAACCAGGAGGCATGAAATCGACCATGAAAGAGAGGGGCACCTCGGTGGATTCCAGAGATGCCCATGGTGGAGGATTGAGAGACGTAAGAGCATCCACAGCAGGGCCCGTGACAAAATCTTCGATCTCGATCCGAGAAGGTGTTGCAGAAGGAGCCACGTCAGGAAATAGCCATTCGGAGACACCGAGCAAAAGGTGACTCAACACCTTGGTGTTCAACGTGGAGATGCTCAAGTGACTCACGCGGTCGACATCCCAAGGGAAGACGTCCGCTGAGCGATATAGACGCCTGGTGATCAAGGTGGGAATCCACTCTGATCTTGGAACTCTGGGGTATGGCGGAGTCAGGGTGATGGCCTCGGAGGACTGTCGAATATCTGGGAGCAATTTACCCGCACTAGACTCGAGATCACTGTCATCAGGAGCGGAATTGGGGCTACCCATGGGCGGATCGACCTCCGGAGACTGCTCGGATAAGTCGTCGGAAGGAATATTGTCACTTCCCTCGCCACCCAAGTCGATAGGATGGCCGGCAGTTCCCGAAGCACCCTGATCTGCCCCAGACGGCTTGGATCGACGAAGATCCGAACGAGATTTAGCCAAAGCGGCTAACATCTCAGGATCGTCCGCGTCATCATCCTCAGGAGAACCGCCTTCCTGCTCAGGAGAGCCGTCTTCTCGCTCGATCTCGGACCCTTCAGGAAGATCAGGAGAGCCGCCTTCCTGCTCAGGAGAACCATCTTCTTGCTCGATCTCGGACTCTTAAGGGAGATCAGGAGAGCCGCCTTCCTGCTCAGGAGAACCATCTTCTTGCTCGATCTCGGACTCTTGAGGGAGATCAGGGAGTTCAGGTTCAGGGACGTCAGGATCCGGACCCTCGGAGTCAGGAAGATCGTCAGGAGACTTGGAGGACGAAAGCTCGAGTCGCCGAGCCTTGCGAGATCGGGGTGGGGATGACTCCGACCCAGATCGAGGACGTGTCAGACTTGCAGGAGTCGGAAGAGCGACGTCTTGATTGAGAGAGCGGGCCACAGCCCAGAATCGACTATAGGCGTCCTTATAATGAGCAGAGAGAGCAGCATGCTCAACCCGTAGAGCAGCAAGCTCACGCTTCTGACTCACGAATTGATGATCGACTTGAGAGCGGGCAGTCTGAAGATCGGCAACTTGCTGCTCCAAGCGGGAGATGTTGGCCCTCATTGAGTCCACATGATTCCCACGAGCGCGAAGTTCAGCCCGAGCCTTATCCAGACGCTCAGACGAAGACGCTACCTTCGTCACCGCTTGATCTCGCTCGGATTGAGCCTCATGACAGCTCGTGCGGAATTGATCCCGTTCCTCTTGGAGCCGAGCGATACGTCGATCTTGCGCGTTGATCTTACGCTGGAACCGCCTCCAGTGAAGCCTCCGACCGCTCCAGCGCTTGACACCGCTGCTGAGCCTTGGATAAGTCTTGATCTCGATCCTTCAGGCGCTGACGGACTTCTAGCAGCGACTGATCTTGGCTTTGATCACTCTGACGAGCAGCAACCAGCTCCTGATCTTGATTAAATAAGAGTCGGGCGAGCGCAGTGGGAGGCGGGGAACCAAGATCGGGATGACTGGTTAGAGCAGCCAGTTGAGCTTGGAGGTTCTGGACTTGGCGCTTCAAAGTATCAATCTCGTCTTCCAGACATAAGATCGTACGCTTAGAGGTGGCTTGCAGTTCGGCGTAAGCTTCCCGAAGTTTAGAGACCCTGTCCAGCTTCTCTTCGAGTTCTTCAATCGTGGATTTGCTCTCTACCAGCTCTGCGTTGGAATCCTCCAATGCCTCGATCAGCGCGTCATACCGATCTTGACAAAATTTAGCGAACGGCATGGCCTGAGATCGGAGGTGACTCAATTTTCGATGCAGATCGCCCATGTGACGAAGAGAGTCCACGTGAGCGTGTTGAAGATCCTCATGATCATCTTGCAGTTGGCGGAAGATCGACTCACGACTGATAATGTCCTCCACACCTCTTAGAGAAGCCTGAACGTCTCGGAGCGACGCTCGAACAACTTGTAGATCCACATGAGACCGGTGAACATGGGCCGTCGGCGCGGAATACAACCGATGACATTCCGGACATGAAGAATGAGGGCGAGGTGGTGAGTTGGAAGACGCGTCAGGATCGACGGCAGCGGCTGCCACCGCGAGCAGGCCCAATTGGCCCGGTGGCATAGTCGATCTTGGGGTGGATGAAGGATTGGAGGCTTGATCTTGGACCATGGAAGAGGATCGGCCGGAGGGAGATGCGATGCAGCGAGCGAAAGCAGTTGTTCTGCTATCACTCGCGCAGGGGACGGTTGTGGTGAAGCAGATAAGAAGTTTTCCGATCTCGATCTCGTCCCGTCAATCAAGATCAAGAGCAATCCCTCTCTACGGTGATCCTCGATATAGTGACGCTCACTATAATGACCCAGTGAATGCGTATGCAATCATCCCTGCCCAAGCCGATTGTACCCACGCGATATCGATCCTGACAGGTAATTATCGATCTTAACTTTATTATGGATATTAGGAAACCAGTGCAGTATGGATAGCCACAGATGGGAAGCATAGGATATTAACCATTAATTCAGAGTTGTTTTTACCTTCTACTACACAAGTCTTCCTCCTTCTTTGCTATTCCGGATAGGGATATACAAGATTGACCTTCCCGACGCCACGCAGGATCAAGATCGACACCAAGTAGAAACCCTACGCCCAGATTGCTTGGCTGGACGTTCGTCAACCCTCAAATCTCAAGACCCCGCTATAGGAAGCGGCAAGTACGCATTGGAACCATTGGATAAAGGTCACACACCGACCCCAAAACCCCCCGAGCCAAGATCGACACTGGTTGAAGCAAGATCGATCGAGTACAACCAAGATCGAAGCTCAATAACTACGCGGCGCAGCGAGTAGAAGTATCCCCGCTGCTGCCACCTTTCCCGCTGTCCTGTCAGACAGCAAGATCGACAACAAGCGCGTCTAATAGAGATCACCCGAGGAGCGATCTAGTCCCACCGACGGGTACACAAGGTGAGATCAAGTAACTTCACGGAAGATCGGAGTACCCCCTCCGTTAGTCGGCAGTTCGGGCGCAGTGTGCAAGAGGACTCCTGCGATCTTGCGATTTCGCAGAACCAATTCGCCACATTTGCTTTCGTCAGATACTAGATAGTGTAGGGTATCACTAACACGCGTCCTTTGTATTCTTGCTCTCGTCTCGTTCTCGTACCTCAGTATCTTCACACATAAGCAGTACTTCACGTCGTATTTCCAGATCCCGCACTGTGCGCCTTTACCGACTGAGTGCTCGCCCCTCACGTCGTTGCACATAATGCTACCTCGAACTCTGGCGTGTCGTCCCCTCAGTTGTTTAGCTTCTTCGGCCTTCGGCGACAGTTGTCGCCGGCTTCGTTCGTTGTGTGTTTTATGCACGGTAACAACACTTCGTGAGTTGGTTTGCGCGCTAGTCCGTGCTTTTCGGAATACCCGCTTCGTCCGACGTCGTCCTAGAGCCGTCCTAAAGCTCCTATCTGCTTCATCTCCGTGCACGACCGCTGGCGTGCTTCCTCCCTCCCTCCAAACTTCTGGTCGAGCCCACTCGAGTCGTGCCGACCGACCCGCACATTCGAAGACTCGTCTCCCCTCATCATCCCCATTGGTCAATGCCTGGTGACAGTTGTCACATCATACGCGTCGACCGTACCACTGTTATCGTACTGCAACCACATCATAGTTCTAAATTCACTTGTCCAGCTTGAGGACCACTCTGCGTGTACAGCGGTTCTTGTCGACATCGTAACCTCCTTGTTTGCCCATGCACGGCATCTGTACCACGGACTTATTTCACGCCTTCCTCCACCCCAACGTCTTCCACAACCTTGCCGGCTTCGAAGGTAGTATCGTAAATAATAATTGAAATCCACCGTTGCTTTCCATCGTCGTATTCAGTTCGTCTGTCTCGTACGGGTTCGAGATCGTACTCGAGCACGTAGTGTCCTGCGGCGTAGCGCCTTCTTCATCGACGTACCTCCACCAATATTGTGTCCGATTGACATGCTGCTCCCTCATCAACAGTTGCTACTCGATGCTTCTAAGGGCCCCGTCTTACAATTGTCACCACACCCTGGACCGACGTTGTGCCAGCAAACGTTCGTGCCGGTGAGATATTGGTTCGGTCGTCAACTTGATCTTCATAATCAAGGTGTGCAGCAATGCCATCCACAATCGCTGTATATAACGACGTAGGGCAACGATAGGTGACCAGATATGACACGTGAGCTATTAACTGCTCCCTGTGTTCTCGTCCTTACGTTCGATCAAGATTTTCTCATACCCAACCTCATCTACGATCCTCATGGGGTCAATCGAAGTGTGAACGAACTTGAAGGCTTTTGCACCTCGTGGTGGTCGATACATCCAGACTCGACCACCGACGTTGAAACTCCGCTTATTCTTCATCTTACTGCGATTATAATATCGCGCCAACATCTTCTTCTCTCGTTTTCTGGCTCATTCGGTGCATTCGGGACTGCTCTTCATCTCCGCGAGTAGCTGCCTGTGATATGCTGACAAATTTGGCACCTCAGTGAAGCTCGTGCGTCGTAGTTGTTCGTTCGGTGCTCGCAGCCGACGATCCATATTCAGTTCGTTGGGTGACAGCTGTACTGTGGAGTACCACCCGCAGTTGTAAGCATACACTGCCCAGTCTATCCAATCATCCCTGGAGGTCTGTGCATCCAAATGTATATATATAGATACCATATCTTTCCACGCACAGTGAAATCTCTCGACCAGCCCTATCATACGCGGGCGGTAGGGAACTGGCGTAATCCGCTCAGCCTGCAACCATGCCACCAGCGTCTCGATCGCCAATCCACTCAACGCGGACGCACCATCTCTCGAAAAGGTCCGAACCGCAGGACCGTAGATTCGGTGACTGCTTCACCAATATGGCCGTCACCGATTCTACGGTATGTTGTTTCACTGACACCGCAACAGCGTATCTCGTCATGTTTTCTACGGCGGTGATTACATACCACTGTCCTTCGTCACTAGTGGGAAATGGTCCGGCAACGTCCAGTCCCTACCGGTCCCCCACGTCGCCTCCTCGTAAGATCCGGAGTGGAGGCACCACCTCTCGCGGTCGGGCCTGAGGGCTACCGCACTCTTGACACCCAACAACCCAACATCACATACCAGTACATGTGCGCAATGCGTGCGTACGCGTGTCTCGCTATTAGGTGGTCCGCCCAAATCGATTCACGCCTCTCCTTTAAAATAGTTCGGGATGCAACACAACACGCCGCCCACATGATGTATTGCCCACCACTAGGGCATGTACCTCTTCTACAATCATGCCCTTGTGAGCCCCTGCTGTCAACATGCGCTGACTTCAGTCGATTGATCGTATCCAGCATACTTGCGGTTGTTGGCCCCGTTTCACGACGCGGCAACTCGGCCGGGCTTCATTTTTTCTGTCCGGGTTAGAGGAATCTAACCTTCTGGTGGATGCACGCCCATTGCGCGCCTACGTGTATGTGACGGGCGCCACTTACTCGACACGTCACAGTCCATCACTTCTGTTGTTGTGTCCTTCACCGTCATCACTTCAGCTGAGCTTACATCCGCTAATGGCACGTCATCCGATGGCGTACTGCGTACCACAGCATCTACCATACTGCCCAAGGCCGCCCGCGCTGTATTCACCCGATCTTCTTCTTCTAGGGTACTCGTGATGGCGCCATTCAGCGTCATGTTCGCCATTAACGTCTCCGAGTCCCCGATGATACCTGCCTCACTCGTACTCGTGATGCTCCTTATCGTCACTCAAACTGACGTCTGTTACACGCTGCCTCGATCTCCGTCGACATGCTACTATCGTCACGGGCACCCCTGACAAGGCGTCCACAACTGCGCTGCTGCTTCCCGGTCGATATTTAACCTCTCACTTAAATTTTTGTAGGGCTAACGCCCATCGGTGTAACTTTCCGGTTAGATTGGGCTTGACATAAACCATTTTAATATGATCGGTACTGATGGTAAAGCGACGTCCATAGTGATAAGGCCTAAATAGCTTAATAGCCCATACCACAGTGGCACCCTATAATACCGTAGTTTCTTCGGCTGGACGGTTAACTTTACTCGCATACGTTACAGGTCTCGATTTGTCACCACAATCCTGAATTAGACACGCACCCAAACTTGGCTTACTCGCATCAGTGTTCAAGCGAAAAGGGACACTGAAATTCGAATACACGAGAAGCTGTCGAATCGTCAACGTCGTGAATGTCGTCTCTTGATCCGTCGACCACCCCCATTCTGTTTTCTTCCTGAGTAACTTCGTTAGCGGGATTATGAAAGACCGAACTTCCCCATAAACGGTCTGTAATATCCTACTAGGTGTACAAACCTCTTCATATCATTTGCATCTGTCGGACAAGGAAAATCTTAAACCGCCGTGACTAAGCGCTCCTGATGATTCTGGATTTTCAAAGTATATGTGAGCTCACGCACTAGAGGCGGCTGTGTACACGAAAAACAGAGTGTATTTCAACGGAGCAGGATGCACCCCCATACGAGCTAATGTACTGATCAATACCCGATTTGCATCATTTTCGTTCCTTTAGCTCTTTGGTTTACTGTCACACGCCCATAGCAAAGAGAACGAAGCTCAGTATGAACTGTCGTGTTGGTTTCTTGCTTGGATACAGCGAGGATGTTGTCGGATGTCAAGTGTATTTTCCGACAGAAGTTAAGAGAGCATTTGCTGCGGATGTAAAAATCAACGAGAGCATCAAATATAAGGATAGCTTTGGCAGCGCAATCAAGTTCAAGGTGGATAAATGGCTACAAACGTTTGATGACTATGTTCGTGGTGGTGGACTCGACGAACGTGAGGTTGATAAGGGCAATGTGTCCGAACACGCGCAGCACGCCGAATACGATGAGGGATCAGCCGACAGCGACAGTGTGCACGATGTAACCGTGCAAGATGCCGGTGAAGTGGTTAATGTAGACAGAGGCATCACGCCATCACAACCGAGCACGTGACCCAAGTACCCCAGTGACTTGGTGGCGAACACACATTTCTTAAGCTCCAAGGTCAGACCAGCCGTCGATAGTCGCTCGAGTACCGTCGCCAGTTCCGGTATATAACCTTCCCGTTGCTATTGTTACTACCCGGCATCCTGTGTAAACAGCAACAACCAGGAACGTAGTTAGCAACATATAAAGTAACATATAAAACCACATACGAAGCAACACAGGGCAACCTAAATGATATCTCAGGTTATTGGTTCCGTGGGTCCAACCCATAACGAGTGTGTCACCCCATTGCTGGAAACAAGGTTTTTGAACGGTTGTCTGTATCGTGATATCGCACGTGATATCCATTTGATTCAAAACAAAAAGGACGTGATTCCCCTCTTCGTCAGTAAAAGTGCCGAGAAGTGCTTTTCCTCATTCGAGTGTAGTTGAGTCCAATATGTGGCGCAACAAGTTGCTTGTATGTTGGGGTCTGATAGCAATATCTACAGGGCAAACAAAATGATGTTACCATCGATTTAATTAGAAAAATAACAATAGCAACAACGACGAGATTGCATTCAACAGAAGCACCTACCAATCTTGTCTGCCAGGTAGCGATTGATTTCTTCAGTGCTTTTTTATTTCCGTGAGAAGACCAAGATCCTGCCGGACGTTGTGCGCCAACGTTGAAAATTTTGGGCCAGATTATGACGCATAAATGGCTTGTGGTTGTGTATCGAAATCTACGAAACAATATTTAGTTCGAATACGTAAAAATAAACCAGTTAACCGTTACCTCAGCTTCCGCGTCGATGCGGGCCTTCCACAGTGCTGTTCCGTCTTTAATAACGTTGGCTGATCTAACGGTGAAGCTTGGCACACGCCCGGTAAATCTAGAATCAGTATCTCGACTCCCAGCTCCACGTAAAGCCTGCGAGACGCAATGGGTACACCACATTTTCTTAAGGTTGTGCGACAAATAATCTGGTATCTTCAAAACACCTGGGCGGCTTGAGAATAATAAGAACAACATAATAAGCAACACAATGAGTAACGCAGAATCTCAGTAGCAGCACTATCATCTGAATCTTGCAAAATGCAGTGTCTGTCGTATTTGTCCCGCTTTTCAGAGCTGCGGACGAGATTATGCACGTAGTTCTCCGCTTCATACGCATCCAGTACCTACTGAAATCCATCCCTGTTGTGGTTGCACTTCGCTGTCTGCTCGACCGGACATCTACGTTGGGCACGCGGCACGCGTATGCCGGGCGTGTGCCTTGCGTGAGCCGTAGTTGAAGAAACGGGAATGGAGCACCCTGATTGGTGGATCTTTTGCGATCGTGTAATGTGATTGGCTGTCAACTTCAATTGGGTGAATCCTATGATGTGCATCGTGTGTACTCAACTTGCAAATTATTTGATCGTGCCTCAAATCGTTTGGCCGCGCCTCAAATCGTTTGGACCGTAGCTGGAGGATTACTAAAAGACTGTAGGAACTGTAGAAGGTAGCTAGTAGCAATGACACCTCTAACCAATATCGAACTCACTTTCGAATTTTCATTCATCCACTCACACCGTCTACTACCAAGCCTTGTTCACATACCTTTGACAATCGCAATTATCCCGCGAGCCGATCGTGGTTTGCAGGCTTTTGATTCTTGACTGACTTCTGGGCCTCTAACATTTGGTCGCAATATTCAGCGTTTTTAGTATGACGACACTCAAGTCTGTGCGATCGAATAATCAACATTGGTGCGTTTAGATGGAGGGTCAGAGCTCTCGTGGTCCTTGTTAAAGTCATCTTGTGGTGGCCGGAGGCGTTGGTTTGATGATTCTTTGCAGTAGGTTGTAGTGTACAGGATTATAAATAACATAGACAATGCATCAATATTGTTAACCAAACCTACTGGATGCTGTGTGATCCATTTCACGCTCTTGGCCTCCTCCGCGATCTTGTTTGAGCGAATACCAGAAGCTTCAGCCGTGCCTTCCACTGTGGCCTCAACCGACGGCTGCTATTTGAAATTTCCGGCGAGAACACTGTGTTAGGAGGCTTTGCTGCCACCCAAGCAGATTGTACATATTGATGGACCGCGTTTTGCGAATCGCTTGTTGGAACGCCATATATGATAAAGCAACACAATTGAAGCAACACACTTAGCCCATTTGTTCCTGCTGCCGCTTGCGCATTCGCCAAAGCTGCCACCAAATTTTCCGCGTGTCCTCCGTCGAGCCCTTCACCACGTCTTCAGTTGCGTCGGGGACACTAGCCACAGTGTCTTCTTCGAGAACATGTGGGTCTTCATCCACAAGGTTTGTGAAATCCTCCTCTTCTAAAGCGACGTCTTCCACGGCAGACGACGGGCTGTCGACGTAGTCGTCGTCATCCGAATCTTCTTTCGTGAAGTTGTGTCCTGCTCTCAAGCAGTCCACCGGCTTGTGTCCATGGAAGGTGACACTCCTCGCTATAGAATTTGTTCAAAATAGTTAGCTTTGAAATCATTAAATACGGTAAATATCATATTTCAATCCCCTCGTACCAAAGCGATAAAGATCCTACAAATTTCTGATTTCAACTTTCACGGATATTCGGAAATAAAAAGTTGATATTGTTGGTGAATCAGCTTGAAGTGCAACAGTAGCAATGATGTCGCTAGAATCAGGTCCCTGCGATGAGCAGCACTCGGGGGCTGACACGAGAGAACAAATAAATCACTTTGCCTTTTGCGTTCTAACAGGTTAACAGCCGCAAGCCTCTCCTCACAGAGCTGGAAACATCATGGACTTGCAGGATGCTGCAGCATCACCCCATGCCGGGGAAGAATCGCGACGCGTCAGCTCCAGCACCCAAGACGACTCACGGCCGACTGTGGTTACCAGTGTGCACCAACCCGATGCCCACCACAATGACCAGCACAACGCACAACCTATCGATGAACCAGTCCCCGCACCGGTTCGATCTTCAGTGCAAAATGAATCAGACCAAGCTAGAAACGTGGAGCCCTACTTATCAGTGGAGCGTCGCTGTGATCGCATCACCAAAACATTTTCTATCGAGAAATTCGACGGATCAAACACGAATGAAGTTGACTCTGGAGCCGCACGATGATTTGCGCGTTTCGAGGTTTTGCTTGAGAATCAAGAGGACATGTATAACGTCCAGATACCAGACCGCAGAAAAGTCGCTTTGTTTTTCAATCATCTCACTGGCAACGCCAGTGACTGGCATGTTTCAAACACCCGTGATCTTCGAGATCGATCCTTTGCAAGCGTTGGTCGAGCATTTAAGCGCGAGTTTGGCTGCAAAATGACAAAGATGCAAATCAAGACGAAAGTTACCAACGAGCACAAGAAGGCATCTGAATCATACGCAGCATTCTCATTGCGTCTTCGTAATATGGCGGCAGCTTCTTCACCAGAAGGCATCGAAACAATCGAGACTGCAAACTTGGCTTTGAGCGCCTTGATTGCCAATGCTTGGCCAAGTCAGACCAACGTATTGAAGGTGGCGATTCGTGAAGACAGTAACCACCCGTTTCAAGAAAGAGAACGAGCTGTAACGCGCCTTTGTTCACTAGCAGGCCATCAAGGCATCTTATCCGGGCAACGACCTTCGCCAACTCAGCTGACAGGCGCTGGGAAACGCAAAGCTGCAAATGACAGCATTAAACCACGAGGAAAATTTGCTAAACGCGACTACTCGAAGGAACGCTGTGCGGTTTGTGGCAAACTTGGGCATAATACAAGCTACCATGACAAGTTTGTAGCTCGCCAACAAGCTGGCATGGCCCATGTGGCACAAGCCGCTCTACCGAATCAAACGTCTCCAATTGATAACTCAACCTTTCGAATTGTCAAAACCGAGGGCGATTTTGATGAACCCCACTCTTATGAATGAAGATCGCGGGAGCTACCGCAAATGTCCGGTCACCTATTTGACCCTGGTATTCGTGGTAGTGCCCCGATCGTGATAATTGATTCCGGCGCTAGTTTTCACGTCACTGGAACGCAAGACCATCTATTCGATCTTCAAAAGTGTGAAACGCATGCTGTCAAAACTGCTGACGGAGTAATAATCTGTGGCAACCAAAAGGGAAAACTCAAACTTAAGCAGCTTCATGAAACAATCCTGACCGATGTCGTGTTTGCACCAGGATTTACTCACATATTGCTATCTGTAAAGAAACGGATTGACGCGGGAATGAAGGTGGAGTTCACGGACACTGAATGCTTCGTATACGACAAACCAATCCTACGTGGCAGCGTAACCCGTGGGGTGTACACTCTCCCCATTCCTTCAGAAATCGCAGCTGTGGCATTACGTCCGAACTCAATCGAAGACTGGCACCAACGACTAGGTCATCTAAACTACAAGGCTATTGCTAAACTTGCCAAATCTGACTGCGTTAAAGGACTTAAGATCGTCGGATCACTAACTCCAACCAAGCCGTGTGAAAGTTGCGCTCTTGGCAAAATTCATCGAGCCGCAGCACCACGGCATTCCACAAGACCACTTGACTCAAAAAATGAAGTGTGTCATGGAGATTTGTCTGGACCGTTCGCTCGGAGTTATCACAGAAACACTTACTATTTTGCACTGCAGTGGATGGGACACATGTCTGTATACTTCCTGAAGTCCAAAGACGAAGCAGCAAAATGTTTTCGAAAGTACATGAATCTAGTGAATCGTCGCTTCGACAAAACTAAAGGGATTAAAATCTTCCGGTCTGACAATGGAGGTGAGTTTTTGGGAGCTGAGTTTCGTAAAATTTGCGACGACGAAGGAATTGCTGTGGAAATGTCAGAGCCTGACGTTCATCACCAAAACGGCGTAATTGAACGTACACATCGTACACTAAAAGACGCTGCTCGGACGCTGATGGTACAAGCAAAACTACCTCATAATCTTTGGGAATACGCTGTGCGAAGTGCTGTTTTCAGTCGAAATCGTGTGCTTTCCAAAGCCGACGAATCCAAAACACCTTTTGAGAAGTTCTGGGGACGAAAACCAGATCTCAAGATGGTTAAAATGTTCGGTCAGCGATGCGTTGTTTTACTTCCGCCTGATAAGCTCTCAAAAAAGCACCAATTTCGCCCAAAAAGACGAACGGGGATATTTATTGGAAGCGATGCACAGCGTAAAGGCTACTTGTATACGTAACAGGGCGGGGACACAGCGTTCGTTCACAGTCGCAGCGTAGTTTTCCTCGAACCCCCTCGCGTTGATTCGACACTAGAGCATGTGTCTCCCGAAGACGACCCTTTTCAACTTGTAGTCAACGACGATTATTTTTCTGACGAAAATGATGCCTCGGACCAGAAGGTTGATTCTTCAACCAGTTTACCAGGCATCGCTGAAATTACGTCGAACGCTCCAATTGAGACTCGTCGACGTTCATCGCGTATTGCTAATCGAGCATCCAGTATTGCTCTAAGTGCGGCTCATGTTGCGCTACATGAAATCATTCATGAACCACTAAATTTAAAGGAAGCTAGAGCTTCTCCGCAATGGCATTTATGGCAACAAGCCATTCGAGATGAAATCGAAGCCTTGCGTGCAAACGACACGTTTGAACTAGTTGATCCACCACCTGGAGTCAACATCATCGGTTCCACGTTTGTATTTCGAGTGAAATTGCGCGACAACGGGGAAGTTGAGCGTTTAAAAGCACGAATTTGTGCGCAAGGTTTCACTCAAGAGTTCCTAAAGGATTTTTTTGAGACCTATGCTCCCGTGGCCCGATTAAACTCCATCCGTGTCTTCTTTGCGCTAGTGACCCAAAAGGGAATGGGAGTACGCCAAGGTGACGTCCCAACGGCGTACGTTAAGGCAAGGCTGACCGAAAACATTTATGTGAGGCAGCCTCGTGGATTTGAGGAGGGCAGTCGTTCCAAAGTTTGGCGACTAAAAGGAGCACTTTATGGCCTTAATCAGGCAGGGCACGAGTGGAACGCCGAGCTGGACAAGTCCCTTAAAGCTTACGGATTGATTCCCACTCGGGAGGACCCATTTGTCTACACTCATCCTACTAACAGTGTTATTGTATTGATCTATGTAGATGACATCCTCGTTGGCTATCACGATGAACATAACATGCTCCAACTCATGCAAGCTCTCCGCACAAAATACGGTGTAAAGGATCTCGGGGAAGCCAACTGGTTCCTAGGAATTCGCATTCGCATGGATCGTAAACATGGGATCACAACACTGGATCAGAGCCAATTTGCAGCAGAAGTTGTTTCGCGCTTCGGCATGGACCAGTGTAGACCACGAAAAACCCCGCTCGACAAAGGAACTATCCTGTACCGAAAAACAATTGATGAAGAGACCGCCTCAGACAAACCGTACCGTCAAGCAGTTGGTGCACTACTGTATCTGGCTCGCGTCTCCCGTCCTGGCATCTCATTCGCAGTAAACCAAGTGGCAACGCAAGCTTCAGATCCGTCTAAACACCATTGGGACACCCTCAAGAACATACTCCGATACGTCGAGGCAACGAAGAATTATGGATTGATTTACCGACGCAATTCGTTGGCCGCTCCTATCCGAGTTTTCACAGACGCAGATTGGGCGAATAACGAAGAAGATCGTCATTCAGTATCTGGCATGCTAGTTCAAGTTTTTGGCTGTCCAGGGTCATGGCAAACCAAGCGACAACGAATTGTATCCAAGTCATCCACCATTGCCGAGTATATCGCAGCTGATGACGGAGTCGAGGAAGCTATATGGACACAGTCACTGCTGCTGCAACTGACTAAAACTGAAGACCCGTCTCCAATTCCCGCTATGATTGACAATAAGTCTACCATCAAGCGACTCACTAATGGCAAAAACTCGGAGGCCCAGAAAACTGTTGACTGCAAGTTCTTCGCTATCCGTGACGCTGTCCAAGCTGGAACGCTCCAATTGACATATTGTCCAACGACTGAAATGCTAGCTGACGGATTAACCAAAGCCTTAGGAACAACCAGGTTTCGTGAACTACGCAAGGCAATCGGAGTCGAAGAGCTGCCATTCAGCGCTGACGGGGAAGTGTTGGTGAATCAGCTTGAAGTGCAACAGTAGCAATGATGTCGCTAGAATCAGATCCCTGCGATGAGCAGCACTCGGGGGCTGACACGAGAGAACAAATAAATCACTTTGACTTTTGCGTTCTAACAGATATATTACACAAGCAACCCAAAACGGGTTTTTCCTTCACTGTAGCTACTCACTGAGTTAAAGAGGGGCAAACCGAGCTGTGTTGGATGAGGAGTGTTGGGTCTAAAACGATGAAAAAATGCAAGTGATTTTCCTAGCATTGCATTGTCGGAGCTGTTCGACACTGATAGCCAGCCAAAGTTTTGACAATCGCAAGATCGGCTGTGTGAATTGCTTGCTGCTAAACGGAAACCCGCTTTTCACCTTCGGTCAAAATACTACATATGTTACTTTCAATAAATTGTTGTTTGGTCGTAAGTACGTTTCATGAACGACTCCCGTCTTCGCCATGGAATATACAGAAGGATTGTGATACAAATCTGGATTACGATGCAGATTGGAAGATGTACGGCCGGTCGACAGGTTGATCGTGGCGGTGACAGAATTCCCTCGACCACGGAATCCTGTTGAGCTCAAGCGTTTTGCGCACCTCGCGAGTTACTACAGGAAGTTTGTCGAAGCGTTCGGATCGATAATGGCGCCACTAACGAGGTTGCTGAAGAAAGATGTGGAATGGTGCTGGTCGGAAAAACAGCAATTTGCGTTAGAGAGAGTGAAGGCGGCATTGACGTCAAAACCGCTGCTGATCTACCCGAATTAGCTTTTCCGCTTGGTGACAGATGCTAGTAAAGTCGGACTTATTGCATGTCTGATGCAAGATCAAGGACGTGGATGGCAACCCATCGCGTACGCGAGCAAAGTAAAAAGCGAGGCGGAGTCGAAATACTCCATCACGGAACTAGAGTGTCTGGCTGTGGTATGGGCTGTGAAGCTCTTCCGTCCGTATGTGTATGGCCGTAAGTTTGAAATCGTGACCGACCATGCGGCATTGAAATGGCTGATGACAAGGACGGAGCTGGCTGGACGACTTCACAGATGGTCGCTCACTCTACAGGAGTATGAGTTTGAAATTCTCTACCGTGCTGGAACAACAAACGTCGTGGCAGACGCCTTGTCGCGAGCTCCTGTGGCTGTGCTGATGGCAACGGACAGACACCCACGAGGACGTAGTGCGCGGCCGCAGCGACGAAATGCGGTAGAAGCAGATGTCGAGCAGAAGACGAAGGACGAGGAGCCGAACGATGGCGAAACCGATCACGACGACGGGCAGCAGTCAGTAGCAAAAACGCTGGAGCCAGAAGCGATTGAGACCGCGATAGCGGCAGTCATGCCAGCGCCGGTGGTAGAAATGTCGACGACAACATCTGTCGACGCAACCTTGGCGGCAGCAACGACAGCTGCAGCCGCACCTGCAACAGTATCGACAACGGTGGTCGGGCGCAGGAAACCAGTAAATAAAACCCCGGCGACTGGTCATCGCCCATGGACGAGAGCAGCACGGCGACATACGGAAGCAGTGCAAGCTCAGGCGATGATGTCTCAATCGGTCGTGACATCGAGGACGAGGCCAACAGCATTAACAACGGTAGTGGCTGGCTCTGGTATGGACGTGACGGCAGTACCCGACGATGGAATGACCGTTTCAGTTGCTGAACGAACGAGGAATGAGCCGAGCGCTGCGGCAGCAGGCGAAGATGATGGTGACGACGGGTCGAGTGGTCATGGACATTAAGGTGAAGGTGGTAAAGCCCCTGTTGACGGAAATTTGAACGATGCTGACCACGTCCGAGACGCTCGCGACAAACGAAAGGTCCTTCTATACGGAGATTTGGGTGAGGACGGGGTTGATCGGAACGATCCCAAAAAACGCAAAGCTGCTGTGACTGGTGGTACAATTGGCGCACGAACGACAATGACGGATGCAGCAACAGATAGTGAAGGTGGTGCTCGCCAAAGGACGCCTGCAGGACGGAGACGCCACGTGCGGTGGGATACACCGCTCACGGAGACGCTAAAGAGAGCGATAACAACGGTGGCCACGCCGGCAACGCGATGCAAGATCAGTGACAGTGCTGTGGCGGACGACACCGACGAGACGCAGGTGGTAGCCGCAGCTACACGTCAAAGATGGAGAATCATTGGCGACAACGGCACATGTCGTGATCAAGTGCTTTCGGACGGAAATTGTGTACCAACTCGCAGCGGTAGCACGATGGTAGTGCCTCCGATGATACAACTACAGCTCCCGACAGCAGAAGCTGTAGTAGACGCACGCCAGTCACGAGAACGGCAGACAGTGAGCAACACGGTGACCGACGGGCAAACAGTGGGCGATGATCGCGATATTGCTGGAAGCGTTGAACTGGAGGTTAACGCCGATGATGTGGTGGTCGTGGATCCCACTTTACAGCTCACAGACGACGAGATTGTCGAGGCACAACAGCGCAGCAAGTTGGTGCAAAAGTTACTCAAGGATGGCGGGCATAGAGGCCACAAGGTCGAACGGCTGACCGGACTAGTAACCATACAAACGCCGAGGGGTCGACGAGTGATCTTACCGCCAGAATTATGGGCAACAGTATTTAAGGAGTTACATGGATCGATATGGGCTGGGCACTTACGAGGACCTCATACGTATGGGCGCGTGGCTCAGTTATACTGGTGGCCGGGTCTACAACGTGAAGTGTACAAGTGGATCCGTGGGTGTCAGGAGTGCGGCAGCAGAAAAGCTCGCCCGCGCCAAGTGATACCGCCTTTGCGAAGTTTACGTGGTGGAGACGTCGGAGATCGATGGGCTCTCGACGTTGCTGGACCATTTCCGGTGGGCGACGGTGGCGAGCGGTATGTTATCGCAGCACTCGAGTATGTAACTCGATACGCAGTAGCTCGGATTGTAAAACAGCATACTGCAGGGGACATTGCAAAGTTTCTTATGGAGGAAGTAGTGTTACGCTTTGGGCCCTTTCGCGAAATTTTGACGGACGGCGCGCCTGAGTTAACTGGTACGGTCATCGAACAGCTAGTAGTGCTATTACAGGCACGACAGACCAGCCCTGTGCCTTACAGACAGCAGATGATTGGCCTTGTGGAAAGATTCCACCGCAGCTGGAAGGACTGCGTGTCCACCTTTATGAGCAGTGAGCAGCAGAATGATTGGGGTGCATGGGTTCAATGTGCGGTGTACGCATATAACTCCGCAAGACACTCGACCGTGGCGCTGACTCCGAACGAGTTAATGATGGGCAGAAGGTTGCGGCCTCCCAACGAGTTGCTACGACGGACGGCGCTGACGGAAGCGGGAGAATTAATTGAGGAACATGCACGTTTGATAGCCGCGTTGAAAAGGGCTCACGAGTGTGCCGAGCACGCACGACGAAAAGAGCAGCACCGGCAGGCAAAGTATTACGACCGGAGCGCACGGCAACAACGCACGTTCAAAGTTGGTGATCGGGTTTGGGTGTATAACCCGCCGCGTGGACAAAACGCGACGAAGTTTGTGCATGTATGGATGGGCCCCATGAAAATCGTCGAGCCTGCTGGATATGAGAACTTTGTGCTGCAACAGGAAGATAAGAATGGTGGTCCCGACACAATTATAGCACACGTGTCATTTTTAGTGAGTTACCACTACCCAACACCATTACAGAAGCAAGTGGCGAAAGATATTGAAGCACAATTGGATCTGCATCGTAATCCAGATTTGCATGTTCTCTTCTTATCTAAAGGTATTCAAGACAAGAGGCTCGCAGCAGAAGTCCTCGAACGAATACAGCCTTCCCAATATAGTATATTCCACAAATAATTTAATGCAATGTCGTTTTCATATCCCGAGTAAAGCGGGCAAGGGGGAAATGACATCGTATGCTTTGTTTTCGTATTACGAGGGTATTTCAGCCGAAATGATTACTACAGAAAGGTTCATCTCTCCACGTACAGAATTCCCCAGCAAATCTGCACCTGAGTCTGCCTACTGTATATTACCCAACGAGTCAGAAGAGATTACCAAAATGATAGTGACGGAGTCATGGTACGTATACTGAATTACGTGAAAGTTAGCATCTTTGCGCAGTCTGCATGAAGAGCTGCATATGTTTGAGTTGCTATATGGTGGTGGTAAATGGAAGACTAATAGAAAGCATTATGTATTGCTGGTACATGTTGTGTCGATGCCAGCCAACCACATTAATCAAAAGTCCCATGCATGCAAAATCACCAGCAACGTTCAACTTATTTACAAAAGGTCATGATGTCCAAGATGGTAATCAACGTAGCACAATCTGCAACTCTTACCTTTGACTTTCCCCAGCCTCCGTCCAAGACGCCCCTCTTCATCGCCCTGCGGCAGCGGGATGTATTAGTAGCATCGCATCGACAGAAAATTCTCCGATGTGAACGTGTAATATCCTCAGGTATTAACAAAACTAATGCCGTGCGTTGCCCGGGGAAGCTCTGGATTCTCATACTCGGACACACATGATTCTAAACGTTACCAAAGAGTTTATCACACTACCTCAACTATTAATCATTGACCACAACAAAGCTTTCATATGATCACAAACCATTAGCCACATGCAATGACTGATGCACCAAAGGTGATATTCCGCCTGCGGCGACCCTCGTCGCTGTGCTCCTCGGGGTCGGGCTTCTGCCTCCGCAAAATAGATAGTACCTCCTTCCAGGGCTAAGACCTCCGCGCTACGCGCCGTCCCCTGACAGACCTCCGCTGCGGAGGTCAAATGCTGATTATGACAGCTGTAGCAAACACCTTGGAACGGTACTGCATTTTGTCGGGGCGCCGTTCGTGATCGGCAGCACGTTGTTCCTGTTCACGATCTGTGTACCAGCTGCAACAGTGATGCCATAATATTTACACTGAGGAGGACATGGGGTTCGTCCGTCCACCACTGCGGAATGGTAATTAGGCTTCAGAAGCGTGCCCGAGGTGACCCAGCATACACCACAGGCCTTGTATGGCGATCTGCTTTGCTTGATTGTTTGAATGTCGTTTGAAGCTCGAGCCTGGAGTACGAAATATGCTATAGCATAGGATGACATTCGTGATGTTGACCCTAGCCGACATAGGCAACATTCACAATTTTTTCAAACTGACTTCAGGGTATGTGGTATCGAAGGTAAATTTACTTGGCCACAGTCGGATTTCCAACGCCGCTGTAAGTTCTCATTGAGACAAGGAGGGAATAGCTCGCTTTTGGCCGAGTTCGACGATCCGAGAGTCGTTTATAACAGGTCAATCTAAGTATAGAGGTTTTGAGAACTGAGTTATTATAGAGAATGTTACTTTGGGTTCCGGAGAATTGGGTTCCATCAAGTATCAAAGTTAGTTTGGGTTCGAGTTGCCTTCTCCGAAATCTGGATCTAAAATCCAGAGAACTCAATACCCAGCTGAGAATTTGCATTTTCGCGTTCTTTATCAGTCCCACCTTTCCCAGTTTGTGAGACGGGAGATAAGATTCCATGATGCGGTGGTGCACCCTCTTGGCCTTTGAAGTCTTCAGTCCGCAATTACCCCAGTAGCAAGCAAGGTCACTCGGAAGCAATGGGAGTAGCTGATGGTGCGCTCGTGGTCATGACTACCCTTCTCATCACGTTTACCCCTATCTGGGGGTGTCACGGACTGAGACGACACTTCAATTCACCGGATTACGTCCGCCAACGACAATACTGTGATTCGATCACACGTTGATACGACCGTTGATAGACGGTGGTTAAGGAATTCAGCCGTAACAGAGCGTGATGACCTGGCGTAAAATGAACAAAGGAATGCCTTCTCAACAGGATTAGTACAAGTTGCGGGGATTGCAGCGAGCTATACTCTAACTGCACAGAAACGGACGTTAATGACTTTGCTGCATGTCAATATGAGACCTAAAGACGTTTTCAATCTACTCAAGTTGAACCAGCTGAAACTGACGGAAAAACACAGCTACGACGCTCGGAGAAAACTCGGCATTGTTAGAGTGGCTGAAATACTCAGTGACATATAGGACATAAATGGGTGATGACCTGTGGTACTCAAACGACAAAATTTACTTCAAATTGCTAAAGTTGGCCCCGGAAGCAGAACTCGCTAGGTTTTTTCAAGTTTTACGGAATAACCCGGAGTTGAAGTCGGTGGGTGATGAATTACAGTTGGTACAGTACAAAATGTGGAGCATGGCGGGTTTGGAACCAAGTGACCTTGATAAATTCCTGATAATGACGACATCCGTGAACGCCAAGAATTCCATTTATTTTGGCTATACGCAGTATTGGCTTAGCTTGGTAAAGCCTTAACACGCATCATGCGCGACAGTAAACCAACTTGTTCTTGGTTGAAGCCGAAGACCGAGTTGAAATGGCGCTGCATGTATCTTTCGATTTCGTGTTAGATCGTGGACAAGATAACACTTTTTCTATTCTCTAGAGGGAACTGAATAAAAATTCAAGCGCTAGCAAATGTAACATGGCATGCTAGACTTATATACCAGCAATATGATTCCATTACTTTAACGTAAGTTTTAACCTGATACTACGATACTAACTTCCGTTTCATCTGTAAATTACGATTTCATGAACCATTTAGTAGTGTAGTCCGGATATCAATATTGGCATTATGAGTGATTGACCGCCAATAGAAAAGCTTCATACGTCTTACTTTATAAGGGAACATAATAGGTAGAATACCATTATGTATATGTTGCCGAGGGATGTTACTGGCGAGGAGCACCACTATCCAAAGTCCCCCACTAGGTACCTAATAATAGCTACCATAACTGTAATCTGGGACATTCAGTTAACCATATTTCTCCGTTTGTGCACACCGTTATCACAATTGGAATTCTATCGGGGCTATACATAGGCGGATAGTATGAATATGTCCGAAACACCAACACAGCTCTTCTCTTTCGTTCCCTGTTAATGTTACATGTATTTTAAAAGTTGACGGTATAAAATCGTTTGGAACCCATAACGTACAACGCTTTACACATTTATCATTTCTGTGACGAGGTCATACGAGCACCTTGCTTAGAGGAAGCGTGCTATCAGGAATATACAACTATTAGTGGATGGTAGTTCCCTGGTCTTAGAGGACAAATTCGATAATTTGTCTAGTAATACAATTTTTAATTAACTATTTTGTTTTATCAAAAATCTGACCCTTCTGATTGGTGAGTTCTCAGTCACCTAATCGTGGACTAATGTCTACGTGTATTCTTTAAGCGAATGCTCTTGAAGTGTATCTACTTTTGGAGACGATACCCAATCTGGGGAGCCCTTCATACAGCCCCGTAACATCCTCCCAACCAACGAGGAGATAGAAAAAGGATACCGCTCTTTTTACTTCCTTGGTAGCCCGGAACGGGCTACCAAAGTAGCTAGAAACGCGCGTCTGGTGCTGCGGTCCAGGGAAAGAGGTCACGACGGTGTCGCTGTCGCTCACTGTCGCCAGATGACTTGCTAAATCCTTGGATTGCCTATTGGGAGCACAGCCTCAGGGGTGACTCCCCGAAATTCATTTTCCCATAATTTGCCGAGTTGGGGTCTGACGAGGAAGCCGCAGCACCTAGGAAGGATTCCATTCTTTCGCAAGGCGCCCCTGTTGGCCAGGAGTCCACCAAGCCGGATCCAACCCCTCTCAGGTTAAGGCGTCCCAAACAAGCATGCTAACCCATGTACACCGGCTGTTGTACCGGATTTCCCGGGTCACTTAACCTATGAGTTAACATACACCGAAAGACCAGTACTTTATATCATGCATCAAGCCCTTTCCCGAGCCACGTAGCACTATCAGGCAAGGTGATTGGCTGTCAGTAAGAGTGAAAAATCAGCTCAGTGAACTTGTATTGAGATCTCCTGGCAAAATCGTTACGATGTGCAATGGGTAGAGTTGTGTGTTCGGGCCAAAAACGACTATCAACTATCATTCTTTGATTTACCAAAACGCTTCCTCGCTATCCGCGTCGTCTACTCAGCGCATGTTGATAAAGCGGATATTATCCTGGAACTCCGGCGGGATGTCGGTCCCGTTCTTCCAGGTCTGATGCAAAACCTGTGAGCACGTCAGATCTTTCCCCTGCTCGAGGAGACGTGTTTTGTTGCAGACCGCGACACGGCCTCTGTTCCCTATCAAGCAAGCCCTGCAGCAATATCGGCTCTCAAAGCGTCGTGGGCCAGGTCCCGCAAATGCAAAGCACACTTTACACAGCCACTACCTAGTCTTGGTCTTGCCGCTATTTTTTCTCTTGTTTTTTCTAGATGTGAGGAAGTTGAGTCACTGGTTTCGTCAGTAGCTCTTTGCCGTCTTGTCCTGTGGCGAAGTCGGGTTTGGTTTGAGACAGCAGGGCTAGATGCAGGCGTCGCATGAACTAAGCGTTTCGGGGCACGTTTTCCTCGCCTCTTCATAGTTATCTTGTGGATAATAAACGCGTTGACTAACGTAATATCCACAAACCCCCAAAATATAGTTTTGTATTATTTTCGCATTCGCGCCGAGCCCTGTATCGATTACCGTTGCAGACGAAGCTGGTTGTGAACATCCAGGCCACCCATGGCTTCAGGGTAGCTTACGACCAGCTGAGGGTACGGTGACATCGTGACTGAACTATCCGACTTGCGACGAAGGACTTCGACTGGCTGTGGGGAGCATCCAGTAGCGAGAAGCCGAGCAGGTTTCGAATCCATCCATACAAGCACCACAAACGCTGGCCGGTTTCGCCACTGTGCAAAGCGAAACGTTCCGCGCGGCATGCGTTTTGGTAGTTTCTTCTGTGTGAAATCTATCTGCTTGCACCATCCCAGGCGGTCATGACCCATGGTGCTTCCATGTACTGACCCATCGAGAGCAGATTGTCAAACAGTGGAATCGACGTGTAGTACTTGTCTGTGCACACCAAGCGCTGAGCAGGCCGGTCCCCCAAAATCTTCACAAGGTTATTTACAACAGCTCACTGAGCAACGTTTCTCTCCTCCTTTTTGCCTTCCCATAATATATATCAAGTCTATACTAAAACATACATAACAGTGTCAGTATTATTTGCAGTACAATCAGTAGCATCCGGAATATATAACGGACAAGCGTAAAAAAGTTATCTTAAACAGTACGCCGTTTCAGCGTAGCAAGTAATGTAGAACTTTGTTACCCATGTGTTGGGCTTCGCAGACATGTACTCACCCATGGGGTTTCTACGGTGCCTCATTCGCACCATACCCTTGTCGAAAGTGATCTTTGTACCCATTCGATAGCCACGAAAGAAGGTTTTCAGTGACGTCTGCAGCACTGCCGAATATTAAAGGCTCTGTCGCTGCTCTGTGTTTGCTGGGGGTTGTCGTTGAAGTGCAAGTACCGAGTGATGTCTTGGAATCTATCATGACTTAGAAACTGGCCAAACGTCCCTCGCGATAAGACTCGTCAACCTAGTAATCCTATGCCGCCTCAATCGTTCTCTTCCTGGCTCCAGTGATCGCCCAACAACAAAACCAAGGAACCTAATAAGCTTGTGGTAGGATAGAAAGCTTACGTTGGAGCTTCGCCTTGTACTCCTCAACCGTATAAACGAACGTCGATGGCACGGTGTTTCGACGCTCCAGCGCACGTGCATGCATTGTGATGCTACTTCGTCGACGCACGAGAGGCAGAAACGGTTTGGCTCATCAGCTATCTTTTGCCAAAGCTCCTTCGGCAATAAGAAGTAGAATATTGCCAAAGGACTGTCAGTGTGGCGAAGTGATTCTGCGAAATCGCAAGATCGCAGGAGTCCTCTTTCACACTGCGCCCGAACTGCTGGCTAACAGAGGGGGTACTCCGATCTTCCGTGAAGTTACTTGATCTCACCTTGTGTACCCGTCGGTGGGACTAGATCCCTCCTCGGGTGATCTCGATAGACGCACTTGTTGTTGATCTTGCTGTCTGACAGGACAGCGGGAGAGGTGGCAGCAGCGGGGATACTTCTACTCGCTGCGCCGGATAGTTATCGAGCTTCAATCTTGGCCTGGGGGTGTTTTGTGGTCGGTGTGTGGCCCTTATCCAATGATTCCAATACATGTTTGCTCCTTCCTATAGCGGGATCTTGAGATTTGAGGGTTGACGAACGTCCAGCCAAGCAATCTGGGCGTAGGGGTTCTATTCAATGTTGATCTTGATCTTTTTTTTTGAGATTGCTCAAGGTTGATTATAATCACTTAACATCGCTAACGATTTCTAATAACCCATTAATCCAGCCTACGTCCATTTACGTCGTCGGTGGATGCCCCTCATGTGTGAGAGGTCTCATCGTGCGTTTAAAAGGAGCACGGGACCTATGGTGTACTAAGTCGTGATCAGTCGGTTTTCTATCCGGTGACTGATATCGTTTGCAACCCAGTGTATTGCTGGTTGCCAAAAATCATCGACAGTGTGAGAGACAACATGGAGTTGTCGACTGCGTTGGACGTCCATTGCCAAGTTAGCTAGTGCGTCGGCTGTTTTGTTAAAACTCCAGAGGTGGTGAGTCCAGGATTGGACGTTACATCTGTCCGCTAGTACTCGACACCGTTTGTACAAGTGCGAGAGGTGATCGGCACGCGGTGGGCGACGCCGCTGCTGCCAATCAATAATTAACTTGCTATCTCCAACGATATGGAGCGGCTTCATCCGCTTCCTGTCGGCTGTCAGTAGGCCATGCAGTAACCCCCTGTATTCGTCTTGGTTGTTCGTCGTTGACTGTGCACGATAAGACATGCTTGCGATCCATACCACCGATCTCGCTGCAGTGTCTCTGCCGAGCTAGACAATAACAGTTCCGCTACCACCTGGTCCCGGATTGCCTCGGGAGCCACCATAAAAAAATAGCACGTACTGTCCTTCAGGTGATGTTGGTGTGCAAAGCGTCGGTGTCCATCTTCTATTTAAGGCCCCAACAACGGTATGCATCGCAGCAATTGCAGACCCATTTCTCTCCTCCTCATGGACAGCAATCTGCATCGTGTGATAGGCTGTGCGCAACCTAAGTCGCAAAAGCGCCTGGAATTTCTCCGCGCTCACAACTCGGTTAAGCGCGAAGTGCTCTGTACGCCACTTTCAAATGAGTTGAAGTACTGTTATAATGCCAAGTTGCCAGCATTCAGTCGCCGCTTTGTGAAGAGAAGCCGCAATGTCCAAGCGCTCACCCACACTTCGCCAATAATGTTCAGCGTCATGTCGATCAAGAATTGCTGGTGGTACCGAGCGCAAGTGGAAGGTGAATAGCGTCGATATGTCCTGCAGGTCGACCAGGAGACCTAATTGCTTCCATCCCTCCATAAAAATCTGCCAGAGCTGTTGCGCCGATGGGCAGTCCCAGAAAATATGTGAAAGAGAATTGTTCATGCCGTCCACATATTTTGCGTGGGGACATCCCATCACATTCTTCGTAAAGTCGTAGCAAGAAAGGCTTCGAGTCTTGAGCCTGTATAGCATTCGCTCTCCCCATGGATTCAACCCAACAAGGCTTCTAATACAACTCCAGGATACCGCAGTGAGAGCGTAATGTATCGCTGTATTTTCGGCCTGCCAGTCCAAGTCGCGTTGGCGAAGCCTTTGCTCGCTTCGCATACGCCTTGTGGCGACCGCAGCACGCCTGGCTTAGTGTCGCGTAATGGACCATCTACGCTTTCCAGCCCAAAGGCAGGCAATTCGATCAAGGTGCGGGTGAAGATGAAAGTCCAATATTGTATCGACACGGATGCTATGTTGTACTTCTTCCAGCAGCCGAGATTTGGAGTGTACAACAAACAGCCGCCCAGTGGAGTGTCCAACGATATCCAATGTTGCCCGAGCTGAACCATTGGGTGATAAGGTTAATGTGAACGGGTGATCTTGTTGCGATGTTATCAATCGTACTTCATCCGCCTTGAGAGAAGGTGATAGAATCCCTGGAAAATTGCACAGCAACAATATAAGAAGCTGTCGCATGTGTCCACGCCTAACTGGTGACGGGGTTGCCAAGCCAGTCCCGTTTTGCAAAATTTGAAATGCCGCATGAGATTGTGCAACGTGCCTCCAACGAATTACGTCTCTTAGTCTGGTATGTGTGGTGACAAAACTCGCAGAACAGATTGATGGTGTGATTCGCGATCCTTGTTCGTCATATAGTTGGAGGCTACGTAGCTCCATGATCGAAAGCCACTCACCGCAAAAGGTACCATTGTGGTTGCGATGCCATTGAAATAATTGACTTAATCCAGGTCCACTTACGCACCCCATGTCAATCAAACAGACCCCATCAATCCATTCTGAAGATCCCGGTAAAGCGTTATCGACTGCGTTGAAAATAGCTGCCGACAGGATCGCGGGAGGAGGTAGTTGTTGTGCGGTCCCAACCTCGGATAAGAGCTCTCTCCCAGCTTCCCACAGAGTTGCCGGGTGGCGGCGAGGACTTCCCAATCCAGCTGCATGGCTCACCATGATGTATATGTCGCGGTCCAAATTAGCAGCTCCAAGCAAGATAGCACCGACGATGATCATTGTGGAGTCGCTAGTGGTCGCCCAGCGGGCAACCTCTGTTGCTGCAAAGGCCATGCTTTCTGTCCTTATATCGGGAATGGCCATTCCTCCGTCTCTTTTTGGAAGAAACGCGATGTCGGCCGCGATCCATGCACGTCCGGGAGCCCTAGTGCACTCAAACACTCCAAACCAAACAAAATGATTGATGCATCGCTGTAATTGGCCGAGCCAGTGAGTGTTAGGCCATGCATGCCGAAAGACAAACATCATTTTGGGAAGAATGACCGCCGCCGCAATGGTTGCACGTTGGTCTTCTGTTAAGTTCTTTACACCAGCGAGGCACAGTGTAGTCTGCAATTGTTACATCAAATTGCTTATCGCAGTTTCACATGCATCAAGGCTACCGACTTGAACTCCGAGATATCTGCAAAATTCTGCGGTGTGCTGAAATTGGAGGCTTCCTGGAAGCGTTATGGAAGAGGCAGGGCCAGATCCATGCAACGCAATGACCACTGTCTTATTCTCATTGATGCGAAGCCCACTGACTGCCGTGAAAATGTCGGCCAACTCCATTAAATATTTGACGAATCTGGCTGATGCTAAATAAACAGCAGTGTCATCTGCGTACCCACCAACGCGAAGTTCTATAGTCCGCCCCTCAGCACACAACATCACACCTTTGAGCTTTGATGGGGCGTCGAGTTGGCGATAGAACGGGTCTAGTGCTAGTATAAAGAGCAATGGGGCAAGTGGACACCCTTGCCTTATCCCGGTAGTGACACTTACCCACCTCGACCTCATTCCATTGACTAGAAAACGAACTCGAGTGCCATCATGTAGTTTCAGAATGGCATTGACAAACCGATCAGGATATCCATGGGCCTTTAGCGCACGAATCAAGTAAGTGCGCCCAAGGGAGTCGTAAGCCTTCTGGAAGTCCAATAGTAACGCAAGTGCTTCCTGTTGCAGATTATCGTGATTTGCCATCCATTGAGCAGCAGAAAATATATCAATGGTGTCGTGAATTTGCCTCCCCGGAACGAAACCTTTTTGATGTCCATGAATACGGGCTGAAAGCGTTTTACTGGTGCGCGTGGCTAATATTCGTGTGAATATTTTGTAGTCTGAGTTGAGCAAGGCAAGCGGTCTATAGTTGAGGGGGTTTGACGTGTCTCCGGACTTCTTTAAGCAGAATATATCGGCCTCCAGAAAGGAGTCAGGAAACACACCAGCCTCGTACCAAATATTAAAAAGAATTGTTAATATCGGTGTAAGAGTGTCTCTGAAGTCACGATACCAATCGTTGCCGATGGTATCAGGTCCGCAGGCTTTGCCAGCAGCCCACGCGGCTATTGCCGCTGCAACTTCTTCTTCTGAGAAGGATGAGGCCACCTCCTGTTGCTCTACTTTAGCCATTGAGTGTTCCGCTGTCCATTGGAGTACGTCCTCCACTGCACCAGTATCATTGATCGCTTGATTGAAAATCGGTGTCCAGGCATCGGCAAACATGTTGGCTTTGTCGTGTACGTTACGCTGAGGGCTGTCAGCTGCAGGCACGATTGTCGGAATGGCGCTATCCGCAAACTTCGCCGAGGTGGACCGAAAAAGCTTTGAAGTGACACGTTTTGCAAGCCAAGTATTTTGCCGAAATCGTGCTGCCATCTTTGAGTGACCTCTTTCGATCTGCAAGTCAACTATCGCCGCTCGAATCTTCTCAAGTCTATTACCGCAGGCGGTGCTCTGAATGTCCAATCCGTCAAGGCGTGCTGTGATGTCGTCAATATCATCCTGAGAGGATGTTTCAGCTGCTAATGCTGCTCGTTGCAGGCGGAGTAGCCGCGTTAGTTTCTGGCGATATGTGCGAGTACGTCGGCGACGTGCAGTCTTTTTGCAGTTGAGTATCCCTTTGCGAATCTGGCGCTTAGTAATTTCCCATAATGTAGCCGCTTCATCCGCGGTGAGATGGGCGGACTGCAGTCGATCGCGCAAGGCATCGAGGGCACCGTTCGTGTACGCATCGACTAGAGATTTGGCATAATTAGGCACTGGATATGTGCGCTGCTTTTGTTTGACGCGTAGAGGGTTATTTGGTGACCGAAGATGCAGCTGAGCTCCATCATGATCTGAACGAGCGGCAGGTCGCACAACTTCGGTAGCAGCAATCCATGGTTGAATGAGTGAGGATCCGTACCAGCGATCTAATCGGCTTGATTCTGCATCCCCGTTAACTTGATACTTGTAAGTGTGATACTTAGCGTGAAAGTGTTTCACTCTGTTCTCATCAGTTTGGTCAGGCATCATATTACTCAAACAATCTTGCGCATCCCATCGTGCTAGTAGTCGTCGTAGTTCGGGGGAGTCATGATTCGCCCCCGCCGCAGCGTAAGTTCGGTCAAGTCTGGCATCTAGGGTGCAATTGAAATCTCCACCGAGCAGAACCCTTCCATGGGCTGGAAATGGCAGCTCCCCAAGTGCCTTAAAAAGCCCTTCTCTCTGAGTACGATCAATTGGAGCATACACATTTGCTACAATTATCTCTTCGCCGTCAAGTTTGCCGGATACAGCAACAAAGTGAGGAGACCACGTCTCCTGCCAGATAGGACGGTGTTCGGTGAAGGCACCGTACGGGTTTACCAGTATGCCGACCCCACCCTTCCGATTGACCGCAGCACCCCAATACGACAGCGTTGGAGATCCATTGCCCAGCCGATATTCCCACCTCGCTGCGTATTCTCTCTTCGCATTTTCAATGTGGGAAGAGTGTACGTGCGTTTCTTGTATTAGCGCCACGTCTTGGGGCCCGTTGGAGGTGTTTCGACCCAGAGATTGTAGCCAGTCCTGATGCGCTTTTGCTGAGGCGCCAAAACCTCTCACGTTGTGGGAAACAAACCCATAGGTACGGTCCTCTGTATGCAATCCTTGTCCCCGTAGGTGGTCTGTTGCTAGCTCTCGCTCACGTCTGATCCGCTTTCTCGCTTGTTGTCGTTTCAAAGTTTGAAACTCCTTACGGCGTCTCCTATAACGCTCCTGTGGTGACAGTGTAGACAACATCTCTCCAATTGTTTTTTGCTTCATTGATGATGAAGCATGGAGCAGTGCCAGGGTTTTTGCTGGCTCCGCCCCAGATTGGGCCTCGCGGCCCTTAATATTGATCAGGGCAGCTCCTGCGAAGCAATTCAGTTGCTTCGCAGTCTGCCCATGTCAAGCCGGAGGGAGCGTCTAACGAACCGCTCCAGCCCTTGTTCGAGAGAACGTTGTTGCACAGTCGCTCAATGAACGGGTATTCCTGATACCAAATGCTACGCGCCCCGTGTGGTGCTCTTCCCATTGGGGTGGAAAACCATGTGGCAATCACGTATGGAAGCACATGCAGCAGTGCCCAATCATCCGACGGAATGCCATCATAGTTGTCTCTGCAGAGCGCTCGCGGAACCCACCTCCGTAAGCGCTCCCACTGAACCGTTGATGCTGCAAGCGATCGATTCATTTCGGCTGCTGCACTTATTGTGCATCCAGTGTGCCAGGCTTGACACAGTGCCCGTGCTTCCGGTACATGTTCCTCATCATGTAATATTCTAGCTAACGCACTGGTTTGTTCTCGATAGGCTTCGTTGTGACCCCACTCAATAATGTCAGCTAGTGGCCACTGTTTGACTTCGAGCTCGGGGTATGGTATAAATGCAAGCAGATGCCGTAATGCATCTGTGTGCTCAAATAGCCATGATCGAATGGTTGATGTCTCGGGTTTTGTCCGTTTCATCGCTGGTATGCCAAACTTGGTTCGAAATAGCGTAGCCCATCGGCTAAATGCTTCTTGATTGGCTTTACGCAGCAGCAAGTATTGAGGCAGTATTTCGGAAGATAACTCCTCCGTATCGGCAGCATCCAGCACCCGCCGGTATACTATTTCAATTATCTTTCCTGTTGCGATGCGCGGTTCTCGTAGAGGAACTTCTTCCAAAAGTTGCGCAGCAGCTGCAGTAGGTTGGGAACCACTGGCATACCCGTCAACTCCATACGCTTCGTGAATTTTCTGTTCCTCAGCATCGATAATATCGTCGAGCATCCGTTCATCCCACACGGCAGCATCTAGACTGGGAAGTCCTAACCGTGCCAAAACCACATCGAGACGTTCTCTCATCATACACTTTTTGATTAAAATCGCGTTAACAAAGTCGTTGTTAGCCATCACATCCAATGTTGATGTATCCACGTCCTGACCAGGGAGTAAAACGTTGATCGTGGATCTCCATGAGTAGGATGTGTCCAATGATGCTGCGTAGGCCGGGTCCCCTTCTGCATTCCAGCGAGTTAGGAGTTCGCCATGTTGTACTCCTGCGAAATGATGCTCTTGATGGCGTAGGATGAGTATTGTTGGCATGCAGTGTAGCGTCCAACACGCAAACAAGTATTCTCGGGCATCTCTGTCTGGCAGGGCCTCCACATAGCCAGATTCATGGTCGGAACCATTAGCCACTCGATACGTTTTGTACATATACCGTTGGGTGTGTGCATCCCCATGACTGTTGACATCCAATACTAGCACCGGTTCACGCATGTACTGCGCCATTGCCCTGTGCTCGTGGGTTCCAGCCCAAAAGCTAGCAGGAACGGTGGCTGTCGTCGGTCTGGCACGTTCTTGTGCGTAGTGGCTAAACAAACTCGCTGTCGCACTTGCAGTACTCATCTCATTTTGCCGCTTCGGATAAAGCCGCTGAAGCTCCTGTTGTGGATCGAGCAATCCTAATTCCACGTCATTCCTCAAGTTCGCCATCATAAGCGCATACACAGCACGTTTGACTCTGGTTGCTCCGGTCATTTCGGATTTGGGTAGTTTAGTTCCGTCATAGTTCAGTGTTGATGCATGCAAAGCCAATATGGCACATTGCCCGTTCGCTTCGACTTCGACCGGTTTGCCGTTGAAACTAGTTAGCCAAGTCATAAGTTGGATCGGAATATCCTGATCGCCTTCCGCCGTTCCGTCCTGTGGAGCACCCATTGTGAATTCGTCGTCCGACGTCGGAGTAGGAGGTAAATGACCGATTTTAGGTATCATTTGCTGGTCGTCCACTCCGCTTGCAGTGGGTCTCTGTTGAACTGTGCAGGCTGTGTCCGTAGAATGGTCGATAAAGTCTGCCATAGTGCGTTGGGCAGTCACGCCCTTTGAGACTGATATTTGCGTTCCCTTTGCAGTCGACTCATGGTGCGCCCGAAGCTTCTGTTTTTTGGCTCGTGTATCTTGCAGAATATCATTCTCTCGGTGGCGTTCAGCCCTTTCCGCTATTTGTTCTGCTTCTGTGAGGCTGAAAGCTTCCTGAGGCGCAGCAGTAGGAGTGCGTGATTGATCAGCAGTCTCGTCAATCTGCATCTCTTCGCGATGAAAATCCGGAGCTTGCGAGTCGCCACTGAGCGCAGTAGTTGATCCAGGCACTGAGCAAGAAAGAGAGTGGGCCGGTGTTGATTCATCTGCTCCATACGCATACGGGGCCTCCTCGTCACTGTGTGTGCTCCCTTCCTCCGCGGAACTTTCGCTGCCCCCGTCGTCGGACTCCTCGTCATTAGCATCAAATTTTCCTGCAGCACGTGCTTGTTGGAACCGAGTGAAGCTTGATATTGGCTTTCCTGTGTTAGTCCCAGCCCGTCGGGTTCTTGAAGCGACAGTGGTGCCATCCGCCTTACCCGAGATAGTTCTATTTAAACCCTGCTTAATCTGGCGGTCTTTGACCCCAGTAAGTTTTGAAAGTTTTTCCTTCCCGGATCCAGCATTTGTTCTGGAGTTGGGGGTTGGCTTGCCAGCGTCTGGCTCGGATCGGGAACTAACCTTTTCAGATGGCGTAGATCGAGCTGAAGTCGAGGCATCAGTAGCTCTTGGTTGCATCTTTTTCTTCGCCGATCCCGCGATACAAGTGTATAGCCGTCCCTTGCCGAGGTGCTGCTCTCGATGGTCTGTGCGCTAGATTCATCCCGCTGAGCTTCCAGTGACTGGATAGCAACGCTTTCAAGAACTGGTGGCTGCAGTTCTGAAGGTCCAAGCTCCTTCAGCATAGTGTTCAAAAATGCATCCAAACTTTCACCATCGGAGTGCCTATAAGTCATGACGGGACCCACATTAAATGCAGTAACCTCTCCGCGATATTGACGGCATCGATGACGTCTCATTGCATCTATGTCCTCATGCTTTGCCTTACAATACGCTGTCGTGTGCTTGGGGCTCCAACAGCGACTGCAAGGAGCTCTAGTAAAGAGCAGGTGATGGTGCATCATCACTTCATCACTCCCGATTTTAAGACGTGTGACGCCTCGAAGGGCTTCAGGGCATTCCAGCGTGTTAAAACGAACTGTGATAAATCGATTGTCCACAACTTCTGTATCCTTCACTCGAGAGCGTTCTGCATCCAGCACTTGGAGTCCCGGAACTCGCGTTAAGGCATGAATCAGGGACGCCAAACCGATAGTGTTTGTGCCTATCACTCTGACTGAATAGAAGTGTCTAAGCTGCGCCATATTGAATGAACCACTGAGTTGATCCGGCCTGGGGTGTTCCGAGTCCTCCAACTTAATGGTTGCCCGTTGAAGGCGCAGCGTAGTACCTTCATAAAACGCCGTCACGCGCTTCGAGTTGAAGACGAAAGTGAGGGTGTGAAAGCCATCAAATGACAACATTTTCACATCCTTCATCATTCGGTTTATCATGGCGACGCCCTGGTCTACATCAGCATTGGCTTGATATAGTTGAGCGAACAACGCCACATTACCATGTTCTTGCGCAGCTTAACTTGGGGCGGGACGTTGGTGGTTAAGGCAGCCTCCACATGAGTTTCATGAAATTGCTCCATCATAGCACGCTGTACTGCGGTCATGGTCGCCTTAAGAAAGGTTGGAGGGTGAGGGAGTTCCAAATCTCCACCCAGATAGGCAAGTAATGCCTCCGTCTCAATCTCCGTGCGATGTCTTAATGACTCATCAGCGTGAACGTCAGAGGATTCCATGGCGGCATCGTAAGGAACCTGTAGTTGTGGAGACCGTTGCAGTTTCCGCGTGATGTGCCAATCCTTCGAAAGAGAAGTCTCCAAATCGTGCATTTGCTTCGGCGTCCAATTTCCCGATGGGATCTGTGAGGTAGCGGTGCGAGCAGCTGCGTCCTTGCTCATGGGTGCTCCAACCACAGCCGCGAAGGAGCGTTCCAGTCCTGCCGCTTGAGGAGGTCCATGAGTTGTCGGTGCTCGCTGCTGTCCACCAGGGGGATGATCTGCGATCGCTGTGGTTTTTCCCGGTGTCATCTTAACCACCGTTGGTGATTCGATGTCATCTGGGGTTGGCAATTCCAAATCGGGGACTTGCTCATCCGTTATTGAACCCAAGCCATCGGCTTCCGTAGTCCGCAAAGATGGAGACGATGCGGCTTCCCGCGTACTTGGTGAGGATGGAGCAGCGTCTGGTGGCCTCTGGGGCCTGTCTACCCCAGATGAGGCCTGCCCTCCTGCCATTAGGCTGAGGGACACTTGGCACTAGTAACCTCTAGGTGAGGTGGCTGGTTGGTGTTGAGTCGATGGCAAATCCACTTAGTGTATCCTAAGGAATTTGCGAAGTGTTGATCTTGATCTTGCGTGACGTCGGGAGGGCCAATCTTGTATATCCCTGCCCTGAATAGCGTAGATGAAGAAGACTTTCGAAGTAGAAGGTAAAACCAACTCTGAATTAATGGTTAACGTCCTATGCGTCCCATCTGTGGCTATCCATACTGGATCTATACCTCGTGGGTACAATCGTCTTGGACGGGGATGATGGCACACGCATTCACTTGGTCATTATAATGAGTGTCACTATGCCGAGGATCGCTATAGGGAGGAAGTGCTCTCGATTCCGATTGACATGACAAGATCGAAGTCGGAAAACTTCTTATCTACTTCACCACATCAGCAAAAGCAAGTGCGGTTTTCGTGGGGCCGAACAGACCCTCGTAAGGAGGTGCGGTCTCAACCTGAGTGATGTTCGTCGTAGACAACACACTCTTCCGACAGCAGCCTGTCCAGGTCTATCAGTAAGTTGAACTTGATGGGGTCGTCGTGTTCATCGTCCGGCAGAGATATCAACGTCCCGTCATCGGTCAAATCACTACCATCTTTGTTGGCTAGTATAGCGTCTTCATCACCCTCAGCTTCCGGGTCTAGCTCTAGCAACCTGACATCTCCACCACTGTTCAAATTCTCACTATCTAGTGGCTCAAACTGCCGATTACGCCGCAATGTCGTCAAAAGTAATCCGAGTCGAAGTCGTCTAGTGTAACAAAGCTAGGGTCACCTGCAGCACTCTCGTCACACTATCTGGAATATCATCCATCACATCAGAGACAGTGCGTTGATCACTATCCGGAACATATTCAACGCCATCCGGAACGCATAATTCATGGGTTGCTGGACTACGATGGGGCGGCACCGTAATTACTTCATCTGTAAAATCCGTAACGACATCATGTTAGGGTCTCATATGCTCCATCAAAAACACATACCAGTATGACGACGCTTCGCCCGCGGTGCCTTAGATGCTGCCTTTCGTTTTCCGGATGCCGTTCTCGAGCTGTTAGTGTGTGCTTTTGTTGCCTTGGAGGCAGGTTTTGGGGTTCCTGTAGCGGGTTTTTGGAGTTGTTAGTAAGACGGTAGATACCGTCATCGACGTCTGCCTGTCTCCAGAGGTTGACAACAGAGCTTGAGCAGAATCAGGAGCAGTCGCACTTGGTGACGTGTAGCGTGGGGACGGGGGAGTCATAGAGTGCTGAGTAGTCGGACATTGAGGCACACGTAGGGGAAGCGCCAGATACCAACCATGCTGCATATAGTGCTCGACTAAATGTTTCTCCCCTACAAATGAACTGTGTTAGTAAATGCAGAGGCAAAGCGTGAACGCAAACTTACCGACGAAAATGTCGACGCCAATCAGTTCCCTGGACATTACCGTTTGGTGGCACATAACGCTGATTCTTATATCGTAACCGTACCTGCTTCCCGAAAATCTCAAGTCTCAACGAGCAGCAATGTTGCATTGGACCTGGTAAAATGTACCCAATACAAATCCCTATATGCGGATTTCTGGCTGTCTCGGATCTGTTGCGGAGAACGCTGAATATTTCAATCCTAAAAATCAATCCGGGGTGTTTGGAGTAGAAAGGATAAGAACCTCTCTTTGGCAGAAGATTAGGTTCGGATCTAACCAGCGAACAAGCCAACGTAAAACAGACCGAAGAGGGTGCTGCTTCTGCTAATAAGTGCGCAGTCCACTAGTTCTCCACTTCATGAGTTCTCCATACCTATAAATTATCGTAGCCTGTACAGAGACGTTGATCCCGAAGAAAAGGAATGCCGTGAGATCGTTAATGATCAATATTAGCAGCAGGAGCTTTAGCAAACTACACAATGACAAGGCAATTCAGAGGTAGCACCTTCTGTGGCTTCTACACCGGTATAACCTCGCGGATATTATCCACCAGACGAAGATACTGGATCTCCGTTGCTTCACTCGTGAGCTCTTGGGGGAGTACTTCAAGCGAAGTCAGTACTAAACCAACAATGTATTATCGGCGCCATCCCGGCTAGTGTAGCTGCGTTTGCATATTTTTAGGTGTCAATTGGTTCGCTGTGTTGATCATCCGGTTTGCTAAGCCAATCACTTGTTCAATGTCGAGTCGGATGTAGCTTTCGTAGGCGTCTGACTTCTACCGGCCAAAATATTTTATGGCATTGCTGTCTACGCTTGTAGCATAGAGCACCGTGGCACCTCCACTGAGTGCCACATCGACGTGGGTCTTCACCGGTTGTTACTGCAGCCAATTTAATTAAGTTTGTCGCGACTGCGCTTGAACTACCGTGTCGTGATTGACAGAGGACAGCGAACAGTTTGCTGCGAGCTGAAGGTGGCTGTGGTTCGATCCTAAATACTATAGAGAATGAATAGGGCACAGCCACGCTGATCCCGAGTGTCCTAGCAAACGAACAGTGCTTTGGTAACATTGATCAATTGTAGTAAAATTGATGATGAGACTGGGGCTTTTTGATGGATTAAAACGTTCATCGTAAAATGATGTTAATACTGGGGCTTCTTTAATAGCGTTATCTCATGTCGGCGCAGTACAGTGATGCCAAGTCGTTCGCCAGAGAGAAGACCAACTGGGTAGCCGAGGACGCACTGATGGTTCCACGACAAGTGACTTATCTTCGGAGGACGTTTGAGGCAGCGTTGCCGATGTCGTCGCTGTTACAGTCAAATTTACAGCAGTAAACCGCAAACAAGGCGAGCCGGTGGGAATGTCTTCTTTGGTCTGCTGGGAGCCAGACCGAATATTCGATATCGTTGCACCATCGGTCTCACTACTTCAATCTTGCAGTGTACTTAGTGCGGGAGCTGCCGGTCAGTGACTGGGTATGAAGTTGGCCGAGAGGCGGTGCTTAAGTCGTCTCAAGATATCTGGAATTCGCGTCTGAGACCACGACACGCACAGGGAAGACAACGTTTCCATAAAGGATGAGCCCCACAGCCCGGAGGCCACATCAGCTGCAGTGGTTGACGATCCAGGTAAATGTTTTGCCAGGACACGGGTGCTGAAAATGGCGTCTCCTAAACCAATAGATTTAGGCAGTTCTTAGCCGAGCTTGTTCGGGGATTTTAATGTGTTGGTTTACGCTACAGATGAAGTGTTCCCACTCCAACAAGTGACAAATGTTGTTTGTCCAACACGCAATTTGTTCCGTTAAGGACCCACGTCCATAATGAAATTACATGGCAATAATGCTTATAAACATTAATGGAAAATTTGGCATATTCTTCTGCGGGATGTTTCACGTGTATCAAACTTAAGCTGGATAAATTCATTAACCGCCGGATTCAGTACTGCTAGACCACCGTTTGGTGCGTCCATGTAATGATTGAACAGAGCAACTGCTGTTCAACTACCGGATATCGAGACCAGAAGGTCCTGGAGGTGTCCATACTCAAAATTCGGCGTGAAGCCATTGAAGACCAACTCGTGCGCCTTGATATAACTTCACACTGCCATATCAAGGAGCAACTACACATCTGATGTAGTCGCTGGTATAATGCTCGGGTGATTCTTAGACACGTACATATTTGCCGTAAGCTCCCACAGTAATTTCATTAATTCGGACTCGGATGCGCGACCTAGAGTCATGATGCGCTTAACGTGACCGAGAGCCCTGGTATTTTTTCCGGTGGTATTGATACTATTCAATCCACTGTGTCCCAGATGAAACCGAGTACTTAAAAGACGCATCTCCCACTTTGGAGAACTTTTGTATAATTGACGCCACCCAAAATAGCCAAAACAGCATGTCGTAAGGTAGTCTCCTCTAGTGCCAATCGATTTTGGCTGTCACTCTCGATAAGGACGTGGTCATCTACCCACTCAAATCCAAAAAGCGTTCGGTATCGATACGTTCAGATACTTTGGCAGGAGAATCATTTTCCACTAGCCATTTCATGGCACGACCGAAAGCACTGCAAAACTGAGGAGAACCTGATTAACATAAGAGGCTTTGGGTCGATAACTACACCCTTATTCGTAACCATCCAATGAACATTTTCGGCAGCAGTCATGAGGTGCCGGAAACCCGGATTTACGTCTCCCGTGAACGGCTTGATGATAATAGTTGGGTCGCACCGATGTAAATCGCCGATTCAATCCGCCAGCACGGTTGCATACATCTTATTTATATCCGGTGCACAGCATTTGTCAACACACGAATTCGTAGATTCATGAGTGAGCTTAATTTCATTACAAGGGTCCACATCCTTATTGGTCATCGCTCGTAGAGGGTTACATACAACGCCTGGCCATCTTTGGAACAGATCTTCATCAACTACCACGTATCGGTTGTTGGCTTGACCTGTCCGAATGCTCCGTTTTACCAAAAGCAAATCTTGTTGACACGATTGATGATTCTTGGGTACGTTCTGAGTTGCTGGCTCAACTAACCACCGTGGTTCAATGCCATTTGTCATGACCGAGTAACAGGGAGCTGCGTTTTGTGGACTTGCACCCGCGGACTGAAAAATAACGAAAGACACGTTTTCTTGCATCTTCAGATGGAATAAGAGACCACGAAAGCTCCCTTTACAAGCTTGTAAATTTGATGCGCATTCGTTGCCTGCAACATGGTTTGCAGTTCTGTGTTTGTCGCATCAAACGGAGATGCAAAACGTCCTGAATTAAAGCTTCGTGTTAGCCATAACTTCGTTATGCTTCTACACCTTTGCCCGTCCATTTTGAGACTATATCCAAGCAATAAGGGATGGACAATTTTGGGTAAATGACATCGGTATTTTGGGTAGTACCACTGTGGAATCTGTCAACCAAACAGGGAAATTGCTGCAATCAATTTTGGCCTTCAAGTTAGCTTCGCGCAAACAAGCACAGCGCGGTTAGTTTGGTTGGCGTGCATGAGTTCCCGCCTTTTCCCCTAGATTTTCGCGCGCACTCCCCTCTTCGGATGCCCGACAAAGTCGGCGAGTCTAGCGACCATTTCCAAATCTTCTCCGGACGACGCAGATGCCCGCTCAAGTCCGCCTCCCCAAGCATACCGTCGCTGAGAAGAAACGCGTCCTTGACGCTCACCGCGCAGGCCGAGCTGACTGGTTAATGGTGGCAGCTAGTAACGGATTTCCCCGCTCTACCGCGTATGCTCTTGTCAACCGCGGACGAGCGGATAACAAGCGACGTGGAGGAGCACGTAGGTCGGTGACGAAAGTGACCCCGGCGATCAAACATGCTCTCGAGACGTGTCTTGATGACAACTGCACGTACACTTTGGAGGCCATGAAAAAGATGCTGATCGCTGATGGGCACGTGGGACTATCAACATCCACGATAAGCCGCCAACTATTGGGGATGTTGTACACAGTTAAGCTGCCTCGTTTAGTTTCGATGACGTGCAACAACATGACGAACAAAATGAAGCGTCAGGTGTTCGCCAGTCGACTGAAGGAACACCAATGTAAGGGCGATTGCATCGTATACTTTGATGTAACGAACTTTAACGTGTACTGCAAGAGAGGACGTGGGCGCGCCAAGCGTGGGGAGCTAGCAACGGTGGTCATAGTGCCGTCAAAGGGACCTAATCTCCAGATTCAGTGTGCTGTCAATTCAACCATCGGTGTCATTCTCTACAGACTCCAACAGGGCAGCATTAAGATGGAGGAAAATGCTGAGTTCGTCGAGGAGATATACAAAGCCGTGAAAGCGTCTCCCGAGTTTGCCGACAATTATAAAGGTAAAAATGTGGTGATTGTTTTTGATAATGCTCCAGCGCACCGACAGACAGAAGATAGAATAACTGAGCACGACGACATGGTTCTGCTGCGTCTCACACCGTACTCGCCTATGTGCAACCCAATCGATAACTGCATTAGCGTCCTCAAGTCGCACATCAAGGAGCACCTTGCTCGGGATCGTGAGGCAATTTCTGATCGCTCAAACATGGTTGACGAAGACGGCGCTCCGTTGACAATTTCAGTGCGTCAAATGCGTTTCCTCGAGCGTGCAGCCAAGGCAAGCATCAAACATGTGACCCCGACATTGGTTGCTCATATGGAGCTGCATGCCCGCGACGCTGTGACCGCTACCGAGACAATGGACGACATGTGCTACGGCGAGTAAAAGACCATTTTCTCGCCGCGACCGTCCAGCATGATTGCGGTATTTCTATGTTTGCTTGATAATAATTTCGCTTGTAATTTTTCAATGCCATCTTTTTCTTCGTCATTTTCGGATATATAACGGCGCCTGTCCACTTTGCTTGAAATTATTCTCAAAATGGACGGGCAAGGTGTAGAGTGCAGTTGATCCAGTTAATGAGAAATGGCAGATCATCCATCTTCCAGTTGTAAGTTTGTCCAGCAAAACGCTGAACGTGCATTACCTGGTAAGTGATAGCACCTTTTATTTCGCTGAATTATATTCCCCAGAGTAAATTGAGAGCGATCGCAAGCTAAAACACCATCCTGAATCGTTGGGGAACGAGGATGTCTTGGTGCACTCAGTGCCGCTCGAATCACTTGGAACTTGGTGTCTCCTTCTTTAGTGACATGTTTATCTTTACTAGGTAAGCAATCTCGCGAGTTAGATGACTGCACATTACCGCAACCTCTATCCAGCAATTGTAGAACGCTGACACTATACTTTATTGCGATTGGCAGTGGTGAAACCACATTAGTCGGATCACTACCTACATGTTCCGACAAACGAGAGTTTGAAGTTGCAACTATCTGCGTGTTTATCGTCGTGTAACAAGCCTTGGGACGCTTGCTTGCCAACGGGTCGTCGCTCGCACGTTCGTGCCCGCTGTGTTTTGTTCTCAGGGGCCTCCCGAACCGTCTATGACCAACTTCAACATGGCCGCCTCAGGCCGCCAGGGACGTCAGATCCCCTAATTATTTACTCAATAACTTCTAGTCTTCTACAAAGGCTGTGACGGGGTCACACGAGCACCTTGCTTGAGGAAGCGTGCTATTAAGAGTATACAAACTCTAAGTGAACGGCAGTTCACTAGTCCCTGGTCTGAGGGGACTTAATAGCCAGTTTAGAGTAGATTTTAGACTGATTTATTTATAGTTAATTAGGTTCACTTGGCCTGTAATACAAACTCCTAATTAACTATACTTTATCCTAATTATGCATATAAAAGGTAGGTCAAATGTTATTGGTTGGCCCTCAGCCACCTAGACCTACGTGGCAGTAGTGTGGCCCACACCAGGTGTGTGGTCCACACCACTCACAACAGAGTACTAAAACGAATACTCACTGAAGTATATCTACTTCTAGAGGCGGTACCCTTTCTAGGGTACCCCTTCATGTAACCTCGTTACATCCTCCCCCACTTAGGTTGGAAACACCCCCAACCAATGAGGAGCTAGGAAGAGAGCGCCGCTCTCTTTCCTGTCCTTGTCGATACCCATCGACGAGCCACCGTTGTGGCTTTAAGGCTTTCATTCAGCCTTTTCGCGCGCTCCAGACACTACGAGGTTTCCACGTCAACCTCCTTCAAAATGCCTAAGAAGGCAAGCACCCGCGGCGCTTCGGCGCCTTCCAAGTCTAAGACCTCGCGGTCGAAGACTGCTAAGGCCAAGTCGAAAGACAAGGTCGCTCCGCGCAAGGAAGTCCGCAAGGCGGCTTCCGGGGCAGGCAGCAAACGCTCTGCTGCTGCCGCCAGACAAGAAGGGAGTCCGTGACGCAGTCACTCGCGCTCCCTGTCACCCGACGATAGGCCGAACCCTCGGTTCGCCTATCGGGACCACACTCCTGGGTCAGAGTCCCCGGAGTTTAGCATCCCTATGATCACGGGATCAGAGTCCGACGGGGACTCCCCTGGATCCGCTAAGGATACATCTTCTTCTCAGGATGCTCCTTCACAGGACGCTCCTGTACAGGACGCTCCTGCTGATGATACTGAATCATCTGAGGCAAAGGCAGCTTCAACGAGCCCGCCTGCCAAGAACCTTACCTTAACCGAAGGTAAGGCTCGAGCCCAAGCTGCGAAAGCAGCTTCTCCAAAGCGGGCTGGTGAGGGTGCTGCTGCTGCTAAGAAGCGCGCAGCCCCTGGCTCTCCTACGTCAGAGCCTTCAATCGCTAAGGGATTCAAATCCCTGTTCGACTCCTCAGACGAAGAGGAAGAGGAGGGGGCTGTCTCCGAGCCCCAAGAGATCTCCAATGATCTCGATGAGCAGCAAGAGCGTTATCAAGCTGCTCAGCTGCAAGGCACTCCTGTGCCTCCCACGCCGGTGTATCCTCGCGGATACTATCCACCGGATACGGGGTCTGGGTCTCCAATGTTTTTGGAGCACCTCAAGGCCCCTCGTGGTCTAAACCTTCGCGTGGCGCCTATGAGCGTGCCTTGGTTCAGGACGAATCACTCTTTGTCAATGACATCGAGGCCGCTAGGTGTGTGCTGCTTGCACCACACCGAATTCCTCTTAAGAAATTCACAAGTCTCCGGAAGAAACCGGAAGACCGTGGTGGGCTCTTCCCCGTGTGGGGGTACCCTTGGGTACAGCCCGAGAACACCGCAACCCAGACCCAGGCAGAAGACCTGTTCTGGAGATGGGTTTCTCTGAAGAACTTCACAGTTCAGGAGTTAAAAGAACTCCGGGAAGATCGTTTGCTGTCCTATGTCTTGGACCAGCGTGATCTTCGCATTGAGTTTGCCCACTTAATCGCTAAGCGGCAACTCCTCTCCGTCATGGAGGGACTTAGACAGCAGTCTAAGTCCAGCGCTCAAGACGAGGGTACGGTTCCGTGAACCCAGTGACCGTACACCGTAAGGCGGTTAAGAAGCCGCGGACTACTTACGCCCCGGCTGTTGTTGATTCCAGATCTCAACAGCCTTCGGGCAGTCAACCCGTAGCCGGGCTTCCGGCTCCCACGAGTTCTGTGACGAGGGGTAACCCCGCCACTTCACTAGCAGCTGGCGCTTCCCAGAGCACCGCCGCTCTTGGACGAACCGCTCCACATGGTAGTGAAGCTCGCCGTTCCGATCAAGGAGGGCAGGAGGAGCTCTCGCACGCGTTTGAGTACGAGACTCTTTCTGGACCCTCATCTTCGGGTCGGGACTCTGTGGGATCCCTGTTAAGCGACGAGGTCCGTCAGCTTCGAGATCGCGTTTATGCGATCGAGATAGCCCTTGAGCTTGGACCTGGTGGTCAGGCTGCCTCTCAAGCTGGCAAGCCGGGGGCCCTTGAGGTCCTTCGTCAGGATTGGACGCTCTTGGTCGTGAGACTCATGAGATCCATGGGCGCGTTGACCGCCGAGCTCTGGCTGCTGCCTTGAAGGAGCTCCGTCGAGGCTTAGAGACTCTAAGCCATGAGGTGCATGGTCGTATGCCCTCTTATGAGCCGCAGGGGTATTCATACCACTCGGCTTATGGGTATAGCTCTTATCCAAGCTCTTCCCATTCGGTGCCGTCATACCCTTCGTATGACTCGCGTGGGTACCAGCCTGCGTTCCATTCACAGGCGTCGACACCGGCAGCTCCGGTTGCCCAGAGAGCTCAGCCTCGTTTCGAGGAGGTGAGTTCTCACCTTGGTCTTCCTCCGTCCGAGAAGGAAGACCCAGCGGATCGTGATACCGCTTAAGACGCCCCACGTAGAACGTCGGGTGCGTTGCCATTGACTTGGGAGGTCAATGGTATACGCCGTGCCATGTCTGGCCAGGACCGCGAAGGGTCCAATGAAGCGGTGCTTCAACTTGTTGCTCCCTACGGAGCTAACCAAGTTTATAGGTTGATTTTTAGTGTCTAGCAACACCAATTCACCTTGTTTAAACACACTTAAGTTTCCTCTTGCATGTTTATCAGAGTACTCCTTTTGTCTGTCTTGGGCTGATGCCATTGCATCTCTAACCCGGCTGATCAACGTCAGCCTGTCGTCTATAAACGACGACAACTGTCTTTTTAAAGACTCGGGCTCAATTTCTGAGACCTGGGAGGAAAAGGCTTTCCGAGCCTCTCCCCCACTTACAATGGAGGCCACAGTGCCTCCCCGCAAGGTTAGCGGCACCTGGGGGTGTCGTAACCCATTCAAGTAGAACGGGGTAAACCCCGTTGATGCGTGTACCGCATTGTTGAGTGCAAACTCAACCATAGGAAGCTGGTCCGACCAGGACCTAGGTGCTTCCGCACAGATACTGCGAAGAGTATCTTCGAGCACGCGGTTGACGCGCTCCGTCTGACCATCCGTCTGCGGATGGTCCGCAGTTGACATCGTCAACTTAGTTCCCAACAATTGGAACAGGGTGTCCCAGAACGCACCCGTGAAACGCGGGTCTCTGTCCGAGACTATTGTCTCTGATAGACCATGATAGCGAAACACACTATCTAGGAACAGCTGTGCAGCCTGTTTCCCTATGAATTTGTCACGTACCGGAGCAAGATGCGCCATCTTGCTCAAACGGCAGATATACACCAATATGCCGGTGTTGCCCCTGTCATCGGCCGGCAGGCCGAAGACGAAGTCGAGACTCATCGACTTCCAGCAATCTGCTGGCACAGGAAGGCTCTGCAGTGGAGCCGAGGCGTGGCCCGAAGGCTTCACCCTCTGACATGTTTCACATGTCTTGACATAGTGTACCACCCACTTATACATGCGGGGCCACCAAAATGTCTGAGAGACCATTTGGTAGGTCTTCTCCCGGCCAAGATGGCCACTTATCGGCGCATCATGCGCCTCCAGAAGTATGTCATACTTCAGATCCTCGTCGTTTGGAACGACAACCCGAGGAGGATCTCTGGGGTCTACTCTGTAATGGAGTAACCCATCGGCCAGCTCATAACGATGGATCTGCGCCCGCTGTCGAGGCGAAAGCCTGTCGACTTTGGCGTCCTTGCCATCGGACAAGAACTGCACCAGTGGTGTGTAGTTCTCGTCCTCCTGATACGCCAAGCGTATCCGATCGTATAGATCTGTCGTGACCCGACTGACATGAGCTAGCTCATAGTCAGGTCGACGCGACAATGCATCGGCAAGCACGTTGAGCTTGCCGGCTTGTATTCAACGCGGAAGTTGTATTCCGCGAAGAATGACAGCCACCTCGCCATCCGCTGTGACAGATGCGGCGAGTTGGTGGCAGTCCGCAAGGACGCGTGATCAGTATAGATCACAAAGGGCCTCGTGCCCAAGAGATGAACTCTAAATTTGACAAGAGCGTACTTCATTGCAAGTAGCTCCTTGTCATGAACGGGATAGTTCCATTCGGCAGCCTTCAGCTGCCTGGACTGAAAGGAGATGACACGTTCGTGTCCTTCATCGTCCTTCTGCAATAGCGCACAGCCTATTGCATAGTCGGAAGCGTCACAGACGACGCTAGATGACTTGTTCTCGTCCGGCAAGGCCAGGACTGGCGCTTGCTGTAAGCTCGCCTTGATGCTATCAAAAGCATCCTGGTGCTGTCGCTCCCAGACCCAGTCGGCATCTTTCTTTAAGAGATCCGACAAGGGTCGAGCAAGTTCAGCGTACCCTGCGCTGTACTTATGAAGATAGTTGGCTAAGCCCAACCACTTCTGGAGGTCCTTCTGCGACCTCGGGGTCGGCCAAGCCGCTATGGCCTTGACCTTCCCTGGATCGGCGCGTACGCCGACCCTGCTGACAAAGCAGCCGAGGATTTTTATCTCCTCAGCTGCAAAGACGCACTTGTCGATGTTGGCATAGAGCTTATTAGCTCTCATGGCCTCGAACACTCGACGGAGGTGCTTCAAATGCACCTCCATAGCCGTCTGGCCGCCTTCGGCACGGCTATGGACGAATATATCGTCAAAGTACGTCTGTGCGAACGTACGCAATGGTCTAAACAGTTGTGTGACCAAGCGATTGAACGTCGCTGGGGAATTCAATAGCCCCTGTGGCATCACTAGCCACTCCCAGAGCATCCCACTCGGGGTGCTCACTGCGGTGAGAGGAATGTCACTCTCCCGCATCAGGATCTGATAGTATCCGTCTACCAGATCCAGGGCACTGTACAGCGTACAGCCCGACATGTTGTTCAACAACACATCCTTGCGAGGGGTCGGCGTCTGTGCCGGTACCGTCGCATTGTTCAGCTTGTTGTAAGCGTGAACCAGACGCCACCTCCCGTTCGGTTTCCGAACGCAGAAGGTCGGTGTCGAGTGCGGGGACTTCGACTCCCGCACCCTTTTCGACTTCGCCTTCTCGGCGAAGAAGGCATCTATGACCTCGCACTGCTCGCGAGGTAGAGGCCACTGCCTCGTGACACAATACTTTGTGCCAGGCACGAGACCAATCTCGTGCCGTACTCCCCGATCCGGCGGGAGTTGGGATGGTGGGTGCTTCGACACCACATCCGAGTGCTCTTTCACAAGAGGATACACTGGATCCTCCGGGTTCCTGAGAATCTCAGAACCCAAGCGCGTTGCACGCTGCTTCGTGAACCCCTCCACGACGTCCTCGTCCATTACGGAGGAAGCGTTCAAATCTTCAGGAGAGATTTCCGGCTTCAGGAGCATCATCTCCGCAATCTCTCCGGCCTTCAACTCGGCCAGGAAGTCCTTCATGGACAATTCCTCGAGGTTCAGCAGTGCTGACACCTCTGGCAGTGCCTCCAGATGGACGGCACCTGCCCTAACTTGACGACCGAACACGCCGTCGAAGACATGGCATTGTTCTTCGACCGGCCGTGCCGGTGGAGACTCAGACTCCGAGTGTGGTACTTGGTTATCCACACGGGAGGTGTTCACCGACACCTCCGCACTCGTACTGGTCTTCTTGACCCCGCGTGGAACTCTGTTACCCACGCTAGAGACGCACGCTGCGCTCTCAATCTTCTTGGTCTCCTCGACCTTGTGTGGAACTATGTTACCCACACCGGAGGCGCTCTCGGCGCCCTCCCCAGCAGCCTCAGCTGCTTGCGGACCTATGTTACCCGCTTGCGGAACTACGTTACCCGCCTGGCCAGTACTGTATGACACTGCCACAGTTGAAGCCCATACGACGCGACGACTCTCAGCGTTGGGACTTGTCGTCGTAGCAATCTCACATGCTCAGTAATGAGCCTTGGTCTCGCGATCGGTTGCGAGGCTCATCGCAACATCTTCATTGAAGTCCGTGACTCCCAGTACTTCTTCAGGCGCGTAGGCGCCTTGGCGACCATCTCTGACGCCCCAGTCCCGAACACAGGTGGGAACATTACTCACCAAAGCTGTCGGAGACTGCAGGCCGGCTAGCCCCAATGGCTTTGCCGCGCCAATCGATCGAGGGCTCGTGCCTATCGAGCCACGGCATGTCCAGGATCAAGTCGTACTTGTCCGTGTCCAGGACAAGGAACGACTACGTGCTGTCAAAGTCCTCAAACTTTACAGCCAGGGCCACCCGGACCCCAGGTACATTAACCACCGTATCATCGGCCAGCCTCACCGAGACCTGGCCCATGCCTTCGCTTTCACGCAAAGGGTCGATATACTTGTTGCCATTCCGTGCGACCGTCTGTCGTCGAGCAAAGTTCGTCGACGCCCCAGAGTCAATCAGGACTCTAAAGGGATCTCCATATCTTCGTACACTCGCGCGTACCACGAGCAGTCCGCCGCTGCTCTTCCTCGTCTCGAGAGCGCCCAGGCTCTCAGAGGCTAAGCCTCCATGGCGTGCGCCGTCCGCACTTCTACCATGGGGACTTAGATCTTCCCCAGTAGGGCGCCCCGCCCCTACTGGTGACCCCAGTTCCCCTGGCTCTTGGGTCGCGGCTTCTGCCACGGGCCCCTCGAGCCCCTAGGTTTGGAAGGGAACTTCCTTTGCCCTCCCGCAGGACAGGCACGTTGCATGTGCCCGAGCTTCCCACATCCGTAGCAACTCTGTACGGCCGTACCCAGTTCCATGGGTACCGGCCCTGTGCTAGCTTCAGCTGCTGGAGCTCCTTGCACTGCGCCTGACGACGCATTGTGGCCTTGCCACACCGACGTAGGAGTACGAGCCTGTCAGTGGCTGTACTCCTCTTGGAGGGCGATCTGTATCGCCTCCTCCATAGTGTTCGCATGCACGCGGAACAATTGTGTGCGGGATGGGCCCACCTTCAGGCCATGAACACTGTCACTTTGATGTGTTCAGGTAGGGGGTTCCCTACCAGAGATGCAGCGAGCACTCGCATCTCTTGGATGTATTCGTGCAGCTCACGCTTCCCTTGTTTACAGGCAAGGAAGCGCGAGCGCTGGCGATACTCATAGTTCGCCGGAAGGAAGGCGGCTCTAAGCTGTTGACACAGCTGAGCCCAGGTTGTGAAACAACCCGGCGTTGTCGCTTCGCGCGTGTACGCCCAGGTCTTCGCCCGACCTCCTAGGTTGGATAGGGCGAAAGCGACCCGAAGTCGCTCGGTCGAGATCAGAGCCGCGTCCATCGCGAGCTCTACCTCTCTGACCCAGAAGTGGAGGTTCTCACCCTCCTTTCCCTCATAAGGATTAACCTTAAGCCTCAATGGCTTAGGTTGGGCTGGCTTCATCTCAGCCACGGGGGTCTGCAGCCCCTGTACGTGGGCGATAAGCCCTCTCTCGTACGTGTCGAACGCCTCAATGCGTTCGACCTGCTCGGCCGGCGTAGCAGCCGCCAAGCTTCGGAGGGCATCTCCTCCAAAGATGCCCACCATCTTCCGGACCGACTCAAACTGAGAGTCGGTCAAATGAGGGAACTCCCCTCTATCCATCCTGGCTTACCTTGTAGGAGCCACAGAGGATTCAGGTAGTCAATCTACCCGCGTAGGCGTGGATTGACTACATGTGCTACCAAGTGCGATGGAGTCACACGAGCACCTTGCTTGAGGAAGCGTGCTATTAAGAGTATACAAACTCTAAGTGAACGGCAGTTCACTAGTCCCTGGTCTGAGGGGACTTAATAGCCAGTTTAGAGTAGATTTTAGACTGATTTATTTATAGTTAATTAGGTTCACTTGGCCTGTAATACAAACTCCTAATTAACTATACTTTATCCTAATTATGCATATAAAAGGTAGGTCAAATGTTATTGGTTGGCCCTCAGCCACCTAGACCTACGTGGCAGTAGTGTGGCCCACACCAGGAGTGTGGTCCACACCACTCACAACAGAGTACTAAAACAAATACCCACAGAAGTATATCTACTTCTAGAGGCGGTACCCTTTCTAGGGTACCCCTTCATGTAACCCCGTTACAAAGGCACTCCGACCACCTTCGGTACTCGACTACCGTCAGCTCCGCACTCACTTCAACTTCACGTGCCAACTGCTGCTCTGCTCCGCTTTAGCAGTTGTTCCCGAGTTTACTTGGGTATCACATCGTCGGATTAGAAGTGAGCGCCTCGTTGTCACTGTACCTACGACTCAGCCATGGTTGACTTAACATTCGGCGGTAGTTCAAGTGCTTCGAGCAACCCACCCTCGTCTCTACTGAGGTACGCGTGGTGCACTTCAGAGGGTCCTACTTTCTTCGGCTCAATAAATTTCTCCCCTCGCTCCTCCGTCTCCGTTAGCTGCCACCCCGACCTATTACTGTCGCTTCATGGAGAGGAATGACATGCCTTTGTGTACGTGTGGATGCACATCAACCAGTACTGGATGGAATAGTACTTGATCTTTTCAGAAATCGATTAGACATGTCTTGTCATGCGCAACAGTAGTCCTTTCACTTCACGATAGATGACCCTCACGTCTTCCTCGTACAACCAAATTCGTCAAAAAGTGACTTTACGTTAGTGTAGGCGTGTAATCGTATTCTGTTTCGGAGTCATTCGAACACATGATCTCATCGATGTCCTTGCTGTTGCGCAGTGCATTACTCTACTTGAGATGCTTCACCAATTGCTCCCTTAACCAGCGTTTCTCGCTTTCGGTCTTTTGTCGTGGTTTAAAGTGACGACGTACGATGTAGCTACAGGTTGACATTGTACTGACGATTCTGTCGCTGCTAAGCGCCCTTTTTTCCTGTCGTTTCTTTCGGACAGTAGCGAGATGTTCTCGAGTATTTTGCAATTGATTCTCGAGCTGCATCCGCAGAACCAAAAGTTCCCGGCGCTCAGAGTCCCTGGTAGGAGTCGTGTGACTGCGCTTTTCTTTGGGTTTTCTCTGGACGGGCCAGTGTCGGCATTGGTGACGTGATGTCCAGTACTTGGTAACGCAGAGGACGAATTCACAGCTTCAACATGCCCTGAGGACGTCGGTGTCGACAACATGAACAAAGGCTCGTGCATCTCCACTTCCGAGGCAATCCCTATCGTTGGCAGCGAGGGATAGGACTCTCCCATCTGCCCCTGCCAGGTTTTGCCTAAGAAAGCAAGCGTAAAAAACTAACTGTAGCGAGGAATGGCGTGGTTGGATGTGCACGGTTCGTTTACTGTAGTCACAAACTTGCTGAATTCAAGAAAAGACATTAACCAAATCACTCCAATTTAGTTTGTCAACGTATAATTTTAGTACTGGAGCGAGATGACTTCACGACTCCAGTATTGCTAAGCTTTCCCCAAACATATTATGCATCGATGCCTGTCAACATGTGATCCAGCAACAGAGTTTTCGATCCGTTCGTAATCTCTTGTCTATTTTCTTGCATGATGTCCTCAAGAAAATTGTTAAACTGGTTGGCTTTGACATCTAGAACTGCACTGGGCGTTTTGAGATGTAGCGGTACTTGCCATATACACACTTCTACCACACATCCTGGCCCTGTCGTTGATGGTCGAATAATACTCCAACCCGTTTCCTCTGTTCTCATTCCTCTGAAGGAACCTTCACCTGTGAGAGAAGCCTTCCAAATCAAGACGGTTCGGTTATCCTCGTGGAATTTCCTCGACACCAAACTCTCCTTCACGAACAGGCATTCCCCTCCTGGCAGTTGTTTGGTGATACGAAACTTCGTAGCCAATGTATTTTCAGGATCATCAATTCCGGGGTAATTTTCTCTGTCTTCACAACGGTGCATCATATGCGAAAGCATCCATACTGCCTGCCAGGTTTGCTTGTAGTTGAAGAGGAAGTGCTGTCTCTGTACCAGTTGGATTGATGTTCCTTCGCTGTCCTTCGTGACAGTGCGTTGAAACGGAGTTGTTTCCGACGATGCTGGGTCTAGACTGCACGTGCTGAAAACCGAGTCTGTCTGCCGATAAAGATGGTTGATGTCTTGCATTTCCATGGCGTAGAATAGTTCGTCTGGCGGCTCAAGGAACAAACCGGTATGACCGCTATATGTTGGACCGAGGTTGGCAAACAGGATGTGCTGACGTACTACGCTCTTTAGATCTTCGATGAGTGCTCGTTTTCCGCTGATAGCAGTCAACAGCCATTTGCGACGTGTTTCAGCATCGAGGCGTTCTCTTAGACACTGTTTGGCTAGAGCTTTCCACTCGAGGCCATCTCGTTTCCTTTTCGTCTCCGCTGTCATGTTCTTGGTTGTTTCTTCTTGCTTCAGAATTATTGATAGTCGGGCGAGTTCCTTGTGGAGCATTGCTCTCTCGCGTTTCTGCCGTTCGTAGAGAAAGAGCTTCCGCTTGACATCGCGCTCAATAGTTGGCAGTTTTTTATTCAGAGTCGGTGGACTCATCAGGGCGTCATCGAGACCGACATTCGTCTTCACCCAGGCATAAATCAACGGATCGAAGTCGTCGGAAAATTCAGTGGATAGCGTTGAAAAGGCACTCATGACCACGTCAATTAAGTGAAAATGAAACGGTATATGTAGTGGTGGATTGGTAGTACAGATTACTCGCACATGAAGTCTTTTGGAAAGGATAAACAAAACAGCTGGGATTGGACAAGTAACACATGACAGTGTGACACGATTTGTCATTTGTTGTTTCCCTTGTAATTTTACACTTATCAAGAGCGGGCACTGTGTGAGGTCGTCTTAGCCACATATTTTTTTCAATTTAGACAGCAAAGATTTACCCAGGGATACATTGTAAGAAAACACTATTTTAGAGACCTTGAACATGGTCCGGCAATTTATCATTTTGATCCATTCTCGTATCTTATAGACAGGCGTTGAACATTTAACTGGTCCGACAAATTATCATTTTGATGCATTCTCGTACAATATCCTAGACAGATACATACGGTTCACGAGAATGCATAAAAAATGATAAATTGTAGGACCAGTCTAATGTTCAACGTCTCGTTTATCTGTCTCTAGCAGACATAGTAAGTAACTAGAAAAATTACAGTACCCTATTCTTGCTTTCTAGTCCCCTAAGACCAGGGACTTGTGAACGATCATTCACTCAGTAGTTTATATACTCGTCCCTCTAAGCAAGGGGATCGCGTGACCCAGTCACACTGACTGTCTCGCTTCGTTTTTGGAATACTTCCTGCCTCCAGTCACTCATTTCTTTTAGCGACCGAGATTGCGTACTCCTTTCCAAACATCGCTCACAGCTCTACATGATGAAGTTCACGTATATGGTAAGTGTTCTTTGCTCTTTTGGCAAATTGGCGCAGAGATTTAGCATCCTACCGTTTACTGAAGTCTTGGAAAACACTTGCAGTGCTACCTACAATCTGACTTTCGTGTATCTTGTGTTCACACGAATGTGAGATTCTACTTCCATCAAATCCCTCTTCTCCTATTGAGTGTCCTTAAGGCTCGTCTTGAAAAAGTTGACGATCTTGTCGAATGGAATGAGGTCTACACGATCGTAGAGGTCAACGTGGCCAGCGCCTTCCACCCACAGTAATTCTTTCGGCTCAGCTGCGAGCACATATGCATCTTCGCTGAACTCTCGAGAGTGAGCCTGCGTCCCAGCGACAAACAGCAGTGGACGAGGAGAGATCGTGTCGATGTCGTTGAATGGGTAGAAGTTCAAGAACTTCACGTTGCTCGACAATCTCGGGTGAGTCGTAAGACTGGGCGATGATCCCTCAGGCGTATACTCGCCACGAGGAGTGCGATAGAAGTCATAAAACTCGCGCTGGATAGGATGCGTGTCGGGTGTGAGCTCGTGCACAGTGCCACCAGTATACTGAGCTTCACCACCACTTGCTTCAATCCAACGTTGCAGTGATGCCTCCTCAATAGTAGCTTTGCGCTGCTCGACACTCTGAGACTTTATTAAGCCGTTACGGTTAGCCGCGCCCATGTCGTACATGCTTACAGTCGCGACAGCCTTGATACGAGAGTCGATCTTTGCAGCACTGATCGCGAAAGACCCGCTGCCGCATATTCCAATCGCGCCGATCTGATTGCGATTGATGAAACTTTGTTGACCAAGATAGTCAACGGCTGCACTGAAAGTCTCTGCATACAATTCTGGGAGCACCGCGTTTCTTCTCTTCAAAAGTCAGTCGAAAATTCCTGCACCAAAATCATGGGGCAACACCATTCGATCGAAGCTTCACCTGCGAAAATCCCCGAGTTGATTGTTCTAATCAATTCTGGCAGTTCGTCTCGGAAGAAAAAAGCAGTAGCAACATTGGTGACTTTGGCAAATGACAAGAAGAACCATCTCGCAATTATCCAGTCAGACGGCATCCCTCCACTGGTAAAGTTAATGAAGTATGGAAAACGTAGTCGAAAGACAAATGCAGCTCAGGTACTTTTGGAACTTTCGGAAAATGATGACAATAAAGAAACAATTGGAGCTGTGGGGGGAATTTTACCTTTGATGGAGATGATGAGGAAGGGAAACGATACTCAGAAGGAAATTGCAATATCGACGTTATTTAATCTGTCCATGAACGTCGACAATTTAAAGGTGATTACAGCTGAAAACGGGGTCACGACGGCTGTAGCATTGATGCGAGATGGTACCTCGATTCAAATAGAAAAAGCTGCAGGGATGCTTGCACAACTCGCGATAACTACAAAACTCATGAGAGTATTGTAGAAGTACGGGGTGTTGATGTGCTGGTGCAGTTGATGCGTGATGGCTCTGTTCCTCTGATTCATCATGCGGTTAGAGCATTGAGGGAACTTTCGGGAACTGATACTGGTAAAGCGGCTATTGCCACTAGTGGAGGGATTCCGATGTTGGTGAAGTTATTACAAGGAAGTAGGGATTTTCAAGACCTTGCTTTTGATACATTGTGGAATCTCACATCCATCTCCGGCAACAGAACGAAGATAGTGGCTGCAGGTGGAATTCCTCCTTTGGTGAAGCTATTACGTCAAGACAACTCCAGCCTAAAGATGAAGGCTTTAGGTGCACTAAAAACCATTTCGACGGATTCTGGAAATCACGTTGCTATCGAAGGCTCAGGTGGAATTCATCTGCTGGTAGCACTTCTGCGTGACGGGACCGTATCTGAAAAGAAGCAAGCTTTGGAGGTGTTGGTTCATCTCTCAGCTGGATCTGACGAAATGAAAGCCAAAATTGCAGACAAACAGGCGGTCCGCGCGTTATTACGACTTGTAAGCCATGAAGAAGACACATTGAAGAAAAGTGCTGTTGTGGTACTCGAGAATGTATCGTCATTCAACGCTATCTTCGACGATACGTTTACGGAAGAAGTTTCACTGCTGATGATGCTGATACGTGAAGGCACTATCGGTCTGAAAGGGAAAGCTGCGATGAGACTTGCAAAGTTAGGAAAACACTATTATAACCGAGTCGCCATCGTAAGGGAAGGTGGTATTCCAGCTTTCATGGCGCTGTTGCAAGATGATTTCGGTGATACAAACAAGCAGGAAATCGCATTAGCTGGTGGTATTCCTCCTCTAGTCATGTTGAAACGAATTGGCGATGCCAATCAGAGTACTGTCGCTTCAAAGGTACTGGAAAATCTTTCGACGATTGCAGACCTCAAAGCGATAATTGAGTATGCGACTGAAAGCACTTTCATCAAATTTTACAACTTTCAGACTGCTGATAGTGACAGCGCGTCTACAGCAGAGCTGATCTTATCAATGGTGTGGGATGGGGATGAGCTCCAGAAAACCCAAGGATTTCTTTTGCTGTTGGTCTGGTCAGCATCCGAAAAAAACGCCATGCCACTTGTGAGTGCCGGAGGTATTCCAGTTTTGATGGAGGTGTTGCGCCACGGTAAAACTCTTCACAAAGAACAAGCAGTGAAGGTGTTGGCCCTGTTGTCAAGAAACGCTGAGAGCTATATTGGAATTGCAGCAGCAGGCATCATTCACGTGTTAATTGCATTGGTACGTGATGGTTCCGTTGTTGAAGCAGAGAATGCTGTAGTTGTTTTGGCAAATCTAGCCTCTGACACTGAGCAGCAGGTGGCTATTGCTTGTGCTGGTGGAATCCCTCTGTTGTTAGAGTTGGTGAATAATGGCAACGATCGTCAAAAAGAGAGCGCTGCGCTGGCACTGGCGAATCTATCAGGAAATATTGCGAATAGAGACGTTATCACGTCTACGGGGGTACATTCGTTGGTGGAGCTGCTACAGAATGGTGGTGTTCGCCAGAAAATGAACGCTACACATGCTTTGTGGAACCTCTCGAAGACCGGCGAAGCCAGAACGGCGATCTCAATTGCGGGTGGAATTCCTCCATTGATGGATATATTGCATACCAGGCATATGCCTCAGTATACAAAAGCCTTGAGTGTACTGGAAAATATTTCGTTCAATGATGAGTGCTGTGGAACGATGATGGCCGCTAAGGTTATTCCATTAATGGTGGCATTGTTGCATGACAGTGACGATGCTCAAAAACGAAGTGCTGTGGTGACACTATCGAATCTCGCTCACAGTTCTGAAGATGCTAACATCGAAATGATTGCTGCAGGCGCGATCCCAATGCTAGAAGCTCTACGCAAGTGTAAGAATGGTGTATTCTACTCGTATACTGTCAAAGCTATCGGAGCTATCATCTTTTCCAGACGAATCTTCCAAAGTTTGAAGACCTGATGATAAACGGATGTAACGTGATTGTAATATCTCAGCAACAGTACAAACACTAAGGAAAGCTGAAGAATGTTTGGGTTTCTCGTATTCAGATTGGGACGTTTTTCGAATAGGGGCAATTGGCATGTGCTGCTTTTTCAAATGTGGCTATGTGGAGTTATCATTCACCATTACGCCCCCAAAACCTGTCCAGTAAGGTAACAGCATCACAATGTTTCACACCATTCCAGTCAAACTTCGCGTTGCCATCATGGCAGCTTTGTTTTATGAATAACGTAGCACTTCGTATTTTCTGGTGTAAACCACAATTATATCAACCACACGATGATGAAGCCACAGTCATTCAAGCAAATGTGCCTTACGAACTAGGATAATTTATGACCATGTTGTAGCCATGTCATTCTGTCGTAAACTACCATCATTCCTAGCTACCACCACAAAATATGTCGCTCTCCGATTATGCTCAGCAGTCACGCGCTCACAAATCGTACATTCGTGCCACCAGTAGCTCAGGAACCGAAGTACGTCGACGTCACTTTTCAATTGACCTCCTGAGCCATGCACCACATTGCCAAGACCCTCACCCGCGTCACTTCTCGACGTCCTCTACGCTCTATCGGCCAATGCGTCGTGTTCTTCAGCTCCAGTGCCGATGCGCCGCAGATGGGTAAGCGATTGACGCCCGAGGAGATCGCTGAACGTCGAGCCAAACGAGCTGAGCGCAAAGCTGCCAGTGGTGACGCGAAAGAAGAGAAGAGCGACGCTTTGTTCATTGAAGGATCAGTGCGTCCGTACCACCGACATTACGTGATCGTGGAGCCGCAAAACACAGACCCGAACTCGTGGCCTGCCAAGTTAGAACGGACTCCGGAACATATTTTGAGTTCGTACATGGGCGCATTGGCGAAGGTGTATGGCGGAGATATCATGAAGGTCAAGAAGAGTCCGTTGCTGGTGACGGCTGCTATTCCATACACGGGAATGTGTAGTGGAGGATTGCGAGACGACAGTGAGCCGATCGAGAGTTTGGAGGAAGGAGCACATGACATTTTGGTATTTCCAGATTTTGTGCGCGTGCACAATGTTGTTCCGTCGCAGAGTAAGTAAGCAATTGGGTGCAGCAAGTGGGTGTTGTGGTATGTGGAGCTCATGTTGTGCTTTGTCGTGAACTTGGATGCAGTCTCGACGTTGGTGAGCAAGTCGTTGGAGAAGAACCTTGATCTACCGGCGTTACTGGAACAAGAGTACGTGCATTGAACTTGCATTATGCTTGTGGAATTTGTCGTTCACATGTTAATTGCTACTTTTGTCGGCAGGAAGTTGCAGTATACTCTCATGGAGCAGGAATACCACATGATGGTGTGTGGTCATGCTGCCAGGTATGTTGGTGTTGCATTTTTATTGTGAACGAGAGTTGTTGAATATTGAACTTGCCGGTTGACTACAGAGACGAGCGTTGTGGTTGTAAGGGCCCGGAACTGTTAAATTGGCTGAAAGACGCTGCACCGGAAGCTAACAAGCCGTTGAATTTATGGACTTCCAGCCACTACGGTGGCCACCGCTACGCTGCAGCATGCATTGTGTATCCTAGTGGTGACTGGTTTGGTCTTTTGAACGAAGAAGACAAAGCTAAGGGTATGATCGACGCTGTGAACAATGAAGACCCGTTGCAAGTTTACGAGCTGTGGCGTGGTCGCATGGGCCTCACTGCTCAAGAAATGCACCTAGCTGTGAAGGAGCGAGTCGAAAACCCTGAAGAAGTGGCTGAAAATGCGTAGATGTTCAGTAGCGACTTGAAAGCAACTTGTAGGTAAATTTCGGCATTATAACCTCCACCAAAATACATTAGTCCAAAGCACAAGCAAAATTTCCGGTATGATCAGTAGTCGTAGATTGTTCGACATACGAAGCTTTATAGTTAGGTTCGCATCACCAGGATCATTCGATGCAACGGCATGAACCAGGTTCTGTATCCCTCATTTGACAAGAATTAGTGATCACAGGCCTACAAGGATTCGTCGGAATTGTTCGTGATCTACAAGTGAAGGCAACAACTGTAGCATTACCATTCTGTGTCAACCCAAGATGGCCCAACGGTCCTTGTGCTTGCTTTCGTGAGCACCGTATAATGTAACGTTACTTAAAGCTCTCGAACAAACTGTAAGGATCACAAGCTGTGGCTTGGACTGCAAGTAGCCGGCATGGCAAATACCAGCCGGTCGCTCTGCACAGATACCGGCTGGCTTACCACAGAGTATGTGACCGACGCGAGTTGAGTGTTGCGCAATTCAGCAAGAGACAGCTGAGCGAGTTGGCCGTTGGTGGTTTGCCTTGCTGTAGATGCAGATGCACCATGCAATCCGAGCCAAATGGCAAGTCTAGAAGAAGTTGAAGTGAGCTCGCTGCATATCCTTGATTTTTCAAACACGAGGCCGAAGATGCTCCAGGTTAGCTCTTCCGCTGGCAATGCGAAACGAGGATCAAGTCAAGTTGCTACATGTAATGTGATAAGATGAACTCGTCAAAGAGGACTCGTCATAGTGCTACATGACGACGCGCAACAATAGTGACAAGTGCTGCAGCTGTCCGGAGCATTATCCGGCAAAGTTCGGTGTCTATCTTGGAATTTGTAAGACATTATCCGGCGATGACTGATTTGCCGACTTTTTGTTCTTTTTCGAAGGTTATTGCGTCCCTCTACCATGTCGTGTGGACACCATGCATTACCCTGGGCATTGCAGTGGAGCTGCACGATGTCGCCGCCACTACGCTTCGGCATGCGTCTCGGTGAGCAGAACGCACCAAAAAGCTCAGCAACTGCGTTTTCGTGCTGCTTTTTTTCCGGTCACCACGCTGGACATGGCCAGCGCGTGAAATGCCGTGGCTCTCGCTCACCCATCAGCCCAGCATGTTGAAACCGTCCTGCATGGCATCGACTGCGCAATAATTCAACGTGCGGCAAGCGGAGCATCTCGCTCGCGCAGACTGTGCACTGCAGCAGAGGCTCTGCCATCTGTGTGAGCTAAGCCCGACCCTCGGTCTGCAACTTGGTCAGCGCTCTACTGCCCGCAAGCAGCAGGCGAAAAATGCCTCGGGAGCTCGACTATGCCTTGGAGACTTTGAACATGTCGCCGTCCGTACCTCTGCATACATTTTCGCATACAAATCCCCGCGCTCTGTTCAGTGCTACAATGGTGGAAGAGACGTGTGTTACGACACTCGAGGACGGAAATCAAGGGGAAGGGCCTTTTTCACTTGCTTTCACTATACTCCCACAGAAGAACAGAGCCTCAAGGTCACTCCATACAACCACAGAGTCATTTGCAGATTTCGCTCCGAGCAGCCAGAGACCATCACTCTGAGGCAGTCTCGACAGCATGGCAGCCACGTTCGTGCCCACTCCGAGCCTCTCGACAGGCGAGCCGAGTCCTAGCAGCAGCACAGGCGGCGGTGAAGCCCGTGCGACTCCCATCTCGGCCTCTCGCTTCGCACAGCGTCGTCTCCGCGTCGTGACGGAGCCCAAGCACAGTAACAAGATGCACAGGACACGCACGCTGTCGGAGCTCATCCTCTTGTCCCCACGGAGCAGTCCACGCATCACACCGCGGCACAAACGCTTTGACATGGACATTGAAGTCTCGAGCTTCTTTGCAGAGGGCGAAGGCCTCGTGGATCTCATGGGAAGCAGCAGGAGAAGACTGAGTGAACGTCACTCCACTGGCTTCTCCGCTATTGATGAAGAGTCGACTACCATGAACAGATTTTTCCCAGATAATCAGCACGAAGAGATGGATGTGGACGACCAGCCAGAGCCTGAAGCAGAGCCAGAGGCAGAACCTCAACGCAGTGTGGGAGAGGTCGTGGACATGCTCTTTGAGATCCACTCGGCACTTAAGAGCAGACACTTGGGACAGAGAACTGCGGCGTCGGCTTTAGCAGCGAGTAATTTGGTCAGCACATTGGCGTATCCAGCACCCGATCCGATCCCGAGAGATGAACAGCTGGAAGCACTGGAAAATACACGCAAGATGCTCGAGTGTGCTATTTGCCAGGAAGTGTTTACCAATGCAACGGAAGCGACGTGCTGTGGACAGATCTTTTGCAAGGAATGTATTGAGAGGTGGGTGAGTGAACGAGGATCTTGCCCCATGTGCAGAGAAGCGATTGGCTTCTCGCTCCTTGCAGCGTCGCGTCATGCGCAGCGTATGGCGAATGAGATGAAGGTGAGCTGTCCGTACTGTTCTGAAAACATGAAGAAGGCGAGTCTGGCAGACCACGTGAGCGCATGTGACCAGGCACCTGTGGAACCCCCTCCGCCGGCGGATGTAGCATTGCGTCAACTGCTGATTCGCACGGCAAGACTGAATAGCACATTCTTGGCAAGGTTCTTGATGGCGCCGTCACCTCCGCAGTCGCTGATGATGCAGTGCTATATCCGCACTCGTGGTGGTGGCAACTACGAGCTGTACACCCAAGACACAGATACGCTATTGTGCACAGCAGTGCGACGTCGCCAATACGACATGTCGGTGAGCTTCATCATCTCGCTTGCCACAAACTTGGACACAACGTCGAACCAGACAGATGAAGATGGCGCATATCCGTTGAATGCACCGGTCCCGGTGGCACGGCTAGACAAGAACTACATGGGATCGCAATACACGATGTACGACACCAGAGGCGAGGTTCCCGTCGAGCTTGGTGCAGTGCAGTACGCTGCAACCTTCGGCAAGTCCCCTCGCCAGATGCGTGTTGCTCTTCCTCTTGTTGCACCTGTTGCGGGTGTTGACACGGCTGTGGATGGATCACCGTCATGGGCTGTGCAGCCATGGAGACCTGAAACCAAGGAGGACACAATCCTTTCGCAGGTGGAAAACCCAGATACTGCTCGCTCATTACAGCTGATCAATAAGCCTCCTGTCTGGATTGAGTCGCTCGAAGCATACTGCTTGGATTTCGGCGGACGTGTTGCCGCTGCATCAGTGAAGAACTTCCTGCTCTCACACCCGGATGACATGGACAAGACTCTCATGCTGTTCGGTCGCACACAGGACCGTCAGGTATACTCGATGGATTACGCCCACCCGTTTACCCCGGTTCAGGCTTTCGCGATTGCTCTCAGCAGCATGGACTCACACCTCGTGACCTTCGATTAGACGTGAGTTGGTTGCGGGGTCGGTGCGCGCTGGCATGCGGTGAGGCGAAGCGTGTATTAAGTCTCCTGCGTGGAAATTCGGCGATCGATTGCTGTTCTCGTGCGTCACCACTTGTTGGCTTTGTCGACGGTCAGTCATTTACTGTTGTTGGCTGCGTCATGCCAACCAAGCATCTCTGTAACTAGCCCCAACCTGTAGATCCACACTACGCCGTAGCAGTTCCATTTTGTTTTTCGTGTAAAATAATAGCAATCGTGCTGCATTTATCTACTTATCAAGGTGTACATGTTGCATCCTCTAGCAGTGATTCACTGCCAGTGAAGTAGGAGCTTTTCACCGTACCACAATCTTCCTACAGTGTTCCATCCACTATCGTGTCAGCTTCCAATCACCGACGATTGTAAACACATTGGAACCATTCAGTCCCATCTGCAAACCTGCAGCGTGGTATTCACTTGTGCTTTCAGACGCCACGTCCTCTTCTTTTTCGGTACTTAGCTGCTTCATTTTCCATTTGGTCTCTTCGTGTGAAGGTTATATGCACTGACTTTCAATCAGCGAGGGGTGCCGATTGTCAACCATGGACAGTTCCATGCGTATGTCGGCTGAGAGAAACCCTTAGAACTCATTCCGGCGGAGGGACTGCTGCTCTTGTTGCTGTTGTTGACGTTTGTTTGTGTCGTCCTGTTTGCTGCTCTCAATTGCCATTAGAAACTATCAGGTAGGTGTGTACAAGTTTTGACTTTTCAAAGCGGTGTGAAAAGCTAACAGTGTCCTCTCTAGTTAGCTCAAGGACATAATGCTCGCAAGTGGAGTTACCTACAGTGTGATGGCTGCTACACTCATTGCAGTCGCTGCATATGCTATCACCATGAGTCGACACATGGAAATGAACTCGGTCAAGAATTTCGTCAGGTGTGGAGAATTGGATAGTTGCAGTGCTTTCACTTATCTTACACATTTTGCTATGTTGTACAGTGCTAAGAACTCGACAACTACCCTGCGACTGGCGTGGTGCTTCTTTTCAGCTGGAATTGGCGCTGGAACACTCTTCTCGTACCCGCAGATTGGTGTGGATGCTGGATCGTGGGGTGTCATCGGCTACGCGCTCTCGGGCGTCGTTGGGATGATTGTGCTGGCCATGGTGGGCCCTTACACACGCGCTGCACTGGGTGAAAACGTCACAATGACGGACGTGGTCTCCCACCGTTTCGGCTACATCATGCAGGTCTACGTCGGGTTCATCTCGATGTTTTACCAATTCATCTGCTTGGCGTCGGAGTACACGTCCATCGCACAACTCACGACGATGATGTCTCCCAACGCACACCCAATCGTGACGATACTCATTGTAGCTTTCCTCACGAACCTCTATCTTGTCATTGGTGGTCTACGCGCCAGTTTGGCTACGGACGTGTGGCAGGGTATCGGTGTGGTTGCTCTCGTTGCTGTGGTCTGCATTGCCATGTTCTTCCATGTGTCGATTCCGGATGGAGCATGGTCGTCTACCAACGTGGCTGCGTTCACTACTGCTGGCTTTGAAACTCTCGTGACGCTGGTTATTGCTGTGGGAGCGTCCAACCTCTTCTTCACAGGTTTCTGGCAGCGTGTGTATGCTGCTTACGACGACAGCACACTTCGCAAGGCTGCAGTTATCGCTAGTGTAATCATCGCGTTATTTACTGTGGCGCTCGCGATTGCCGGCATGGTGTCGTACCTCGCCTACCCGGATGGGGTCCTCTTCTTCGCTGTACTGATCGACATGGGTCGTGGCTGGCAGGTGCTCATCGTTGTCGTCATTGCAATGCTGTCGAGTGGAGTGTCGGATTCTATTCAGATGGGTCTGGCTGCTGAGCTTACGACATGCTTCCCTAAGCTATCGCTACTGCACGCACGCGTTATTTGTGGTGAGTACTTGTGTCGTAATTCCACTTGTATTAGGATGACTCGGTTGTTAATCGACTGACCCAACCTTGCTATCTAGTGCTTCTCAACGCGCCCGCCATTGCCATCGGCTACCAGCAGTATGACATCCTGACGCTCTACCTGATTGCCGACCTATTGTGCACTGCAGCTGTGGGCCCCATGCTGCTTGGCACATGGAAGCGGGCGACCCGCACCGGTGCGCTAGCCGGTAGCGCCGCTGGATTGGCGACCATTTTCATTTGCGGCGTGATCGCGCAAGGCAAATTCTTGGGCGGATTCAACTGGTTCATTCTACCGGAAGGTCTTTACTCACAGAATAGTATGATCACCTTCATCGTGACGCTCATCATTCCTCCGGTCGTGACTATCGGAGTATCGTTGATGACCGCACCAAAGACTACCGAAGTGGCCAAGGACGACAGCTACCTGCTCGAACACTCGCCAATCCAGGAACTAAACTCCAAGTAGAACCTGAAACTAATCCGGTTCATACATGGTACCATTTTTCACGAAATCTACTGTGAAATTAATGGGACTGTACTTACATGTTTTATCGTACGTACATTTTCATCGATCGAAATTGTGTTCAACCGGCTCGACGAAGCAGTACAACCATCGTAATACGCACAAGCGACATCAATTCGTTCCATTGGCTTGGTATATAAGTGGTCTATGTGTGGCGCAAATTCCAGTCCAACCAATCGATAACTTCTACAATTTCTTAACGAGGCTATCATCCCCACGAATCGGCGAGTATCTCTAGAGATATAACATCGACAAGTTTCCCTCTGGCATCATTTTCCGTGCGAAAAACTTCAAGGACGAATGTGCAGCGGAAAGTTTCACTCTCCTGGAGTCATACATTAAAAAAATGATTCACTGAATCGGTCACGGCATGCTATCGATGAAACAAATCGTTGAGACGTTAAAACCACCGAAAATACTTAAACAAGAACCAACTAATATCGTGTTTCATACGAAATGTATCTTGTCTGCGAAATGGGTTTCCTCGTTTGTTCGGACAGTCCTTGTAATGGATACCGTATACAGTACTCTTTTTCAAACGTCTTCTTAAAATGTGCTTTTTTTAAAAGCACATTTTAAGATATTTATTAAATCCGAATCCTAAAAATCGCTTTCTATTTACAATCGTATGTGTACGGATCTTTGTTATTCCATTCCTCACGATAGCCGGGCTGACCTGACCAACAAAAGAGAAATTCACAGTAGTCTAACTAAATGTAATAGGGGGATCCCTTTCCAAGAAAACCTTGTCGTAAATGCGGTAGCAAAATTCCAACAAAAAATGTAAGATTGTGATCCTAAATGGCATCACCCTTAGGTGACGTCGCTATTACTATATGCTGCATTTACTGAGTGGCGAACGTGGGGTGAGCTAGTACTTGACTTAATGAAATACGTTGACTTGGTTGGACCTGCAACATTTTCTCCAACAGCGAGATCGAATTCCTTGATATGCGTGTGGAGTGGCCCCAGATCTCAATTACGGCGCCTACGCCATGACGAACCACCGATCCAAACGCCTTCTCCGTTGGCGAGGCCAGTGCTACCAAAGGTGACCCCGTCAGCATCATGAACCACATGATCCCCAGTGACCACACGTCGGCTAGGGTGGGGTCGTACTCTTCACCAGCGACGATCTCCGGTGCCATGTAAAATTCCTTACCCACTCGACCTCCAGCGCACATGGATCGCGAGTCTGTGGAGAGCCCAAAATCTGTAATTTTACACACACCTTGCCTCAGCAACACGTTCTCAAGAGACAAATCTCGATGGGCAACACCAATGCTTTCATGGAGAAAGAGGACGCCTTCCAGTATTTGACGCATCAGTTGAAGCACCTCGTGCTCTTCAAATAGTAACGATGCGTTGATCCGTGCTGCCACAATCGAGTGCAGATCTCCATCGGCACAGAGTTCGTTGACAAGATATAATCTCCGTCCGTGGACAAATTGAAAATGGGGTTGCACCACATTCCGATGGCCTCCGTTAGCAAGTAGTTGGGTTACCACGTGCTGCTCTTGTATGGGGTTGTCGATCTCTCGAGGTTGTGCCTCTGCCCGAGCTTTGGCTGCTTGTTCCAATGAGATGCATTTGACTGCAATCGGTTCATTCAGTCCAGGTATGTCACACTCAAGTACTTCTCCGTACAGTGCTGTACCGAGAAACCGCCGAACTCGGAGAGATGGAGTAGTCATGTTTGACCGATTTGGGAATGCTGACTTGAGGTTGTCCAAGTCGGACTTGAGCAGGGAAGACAAAGTGGAATTATGGAAGGCACAAGCAGTGCGTAAGAGGGAGCCTCTGTGATCATGAGCTGACAAACGAACTGACCAACGACTCGCAACGGCTCGGACGGTCAGCACCAGACTCCTTTTGTAGAAGATTTATCGACAAGATGAAACAGCTCATCGGAGAGCAAACTTAAAACCAACGCTAGGGAAGCCCCACACTCGTTTGAGTTATTGCGCTCACCTTACACGATCAAACTTAAAGAGCTTACACAACGCAGGTTATCGAAAGTATTTTAGAGGCATTGCCAAGACTCAAAAGGTCATGTTCTAGTAGTGGTCGTCGAAAATGTTTTGCTTTCAATTTGGCCGGAACACATCCAGGGTTGTTCTGACCAACGGAAAGGAAACTCCTTGAGAGTTAGCCAGAGTCGTGGGCACTGCCCTTTGCTGAATCTACGCAGTTTCGTAAGCTGCAGTATCCACCCGCAAAAAGAAGGCAGACGAACAACCAGCGAAAATATCTTTGAGAAGCACACATGCATTTGCTGGGGCCTCGAGTCTGTTCCAACGAACACAAATCAAAGCATCACTAAAATACATTATCTGATGCGCTGTTACCATCCAGTTGACGAAACTTGGGGTTGTTTCGTCAACTAAAGCTACTAACTAAACAAAACGGAGCAAAATCTTAGGACATCCAACGTTAAAGAACTACCCCTTTTAGAGAGTGTCAAGGTTTATTTGTTGCAACAATGGTAAAAGTTTGTAGTCACAAACTCGCTACAGTAAAACATATCAGCGTATAAGAGTCATTTAGCTTTACATCGGATGACCCTATGATTTGTCATGGCTACCTCATCAACGGTCCACGATGATCCACAAACGTGTGGCAGGAATCCAAGATCGAAGATTTTCGCGTCTCTTTGAGAAAAGATTTGGATCTTTTCATGCTTGTCATTGTGTTGCCTGTCATTCTCCGATCCTCCTAGTCAACCTCAGCCACCAAAGTGATAGAATGAAATTGTTGTGGCTCGTTGCATTGGCAACACTAGAAATGGCACTCAACCCTTTAGCATTGCGTGCTACTGTGGGGGTCAAGGACACGTTGATGGCCGAAAGTACAACTCGATCGATTTCATTCGATGCAATGCCATTCGACCTCCCACATACTACGTCGACCCTAAACGTTCACGAGGATTTGGACATTGACGGTCGTATCGCGTGTACGGAATCCGAGTCGAATTCCGAAAATGTCGATATTGTTTTGGCCTTTTCACAGTGTCTCAATGATACGTCGTTGAGTATCGTGGCAGAATGGGTAAACCAAGTAAAGGCAACAATTTCATCAGTTGCATCTGTGAATTTCCAGACGACAATGATACCTGGTGCATGTGGTGAACAAAGTGACAAGACACCACTGAAAAATCAAAGACCACAGAGTATTTCTGCTCAAGAAATTCATGTCAAACATCTAGAAACATTTTCTCACCTTGGCAATCTTGTCAACCTCGCGGATGAGACTGCATCCAACCCAATTGCTGTCATTTCGTTCATTACAGGAGATAAATCATACAACGAGGTGACCAAGTACGAAACCAATGCTCATGTTGACAAGAGTTTCAAATTCCAGATCTGTGACAACGGCCCCAACTGCGAACGCACGTTCGACAATTGCATTCGTCTGAGTGAAGTGGTGGATGTGTTCATGTACAACCCGTTCACAGTCACGCGGTCACTAGAATGTGCCAACTTGGATGGAGGTGTACCAGTCACATTCCTTGACAAACATGGAAAACGACAATGTTTTTGCAATTGTCCTGCTGGTTTCGAGCTTCAGGAGAATGAATATGGACATTCAGTTTGTACGCAAATAATTGAAGAAACTTGTCCCTGTGTCTGGGCTGAGAGCGACGGATTCAAGCACAAAGTGCAGACAAAGGAAGAAAAATGTTTGTTTCGCGATGTTGCCACGAAGTGGAAACTACCTGTTCCTTTTCCGAATGACGGATATGTTGCAGACAAGCGAGACACACGTAAAGAGGGAAATTTGAATCCACGGATTACATTGATAGCAGAACGAATGCAAGATACAGAGTACAAGGCTTCAGATCTTCGTAGTATTATCCCTTTTAGTGTATTGCTGCCATTGACGTTTCAACAGGTCGTGGGGATCAATGCTACGGCGTTAAATTTCGCGGCTATAGTGCCGAGTAGCCACGCTACCACAACTCACCATGAAGATACGACATGGAAGGACTATCAGATGCACCGTGAGGCGCACATTAACTCGTTCGAGTTCACATCTTATGGCAAATATCAACTTGAATTGAACGCATTCGACTACTATTCGAGTGCCTCATGCGAGGGTTGCCTCGTCATAGTTGACAATTATCGTCCAAGTGCCACGACCAAGTGTCCAAAGAGTTTCTGCGATAGCGGAATTGATCACGTTCATTGCACCGGCTCGGCTGAACTCACTGAAGAGAATCTGGAGAAGGCCAACACCCTTGTTTTGCAGTACTCGAAATTTGCTGAGAAGGCTGTTAACGATGCATGTAGTGTCAACAATCGTTGCGATTCGAAGTCGTTCAGCCGACGAGATTTCTTTGAGAACGATTTTAAAATTCGTGACTACAACAGAGTCGAGGAATGTTTCAACAAGGATAAAGTGCTGGACGAGCTCCTTCACGACGAGAAAACTAGGAGGAACCCTCTTGTCAGTCAAACGGATCGCAATAATGGTGACTGTGACAATACAGAAGAACCTGTGCCGGGTGGTCAGTGCACATTGTGCTGTAAAATGAATACAGCACTCAAGGAATGGTGGACTGATTACCGTTGTGGCTCGGACTATGATGCACGGTCTTGCGACGGCGACAGTGACCAGGTCTGCGAGTTCCAACAATGTCTAGTAATGAATGGAGACACTCTTGCAACAGTGACAGCTTCAATCACCGAAGATGCTCAAGCTGAGTCTGAATCGGTGTTGGCTCAAATTGACAAAGAATCGTACCAGACAGTGACGCAGATTCATCGTGCACTCGACTGCACTGCGTTTGGTGCGGATGATGGCTCATGTGATTTCAGAGCCAAACTTTCTGACCTTATCGACACCACCGAGCAGCTCAATGTTCCGACTTATGGACGTTGGCAGGCTCAGGAATATGTGTACTGGCGCTTTAAAATTGTTGCTGATGATGAAGTGTGGCAGCTTTGGAAGACTGCACAGCACGAAGAATATGGGCACAATGTGTACGATAATGACGACATGCAAACGTTCTCAAACCCAGAGACCAAAATTATTATCGAGGCATGGACACAATGTGGACTTGTACGCCAATTCTTCTTCTACGTTCATCTACATGTCAATAGCCAAGTAAGTGTGTGCGAGAAGTTTAACGATATGTGGTACCAGACGTCGGTGTCCAGACTTCCTATCGACACAGCAATGTGTGCGTATCCTGGCAGCGACTTTGCAGAGCTCACGTTTGATTTCCATCCAAATGCTGGTCTGATGTATTCCCGTGAAGAATTACAGATGAAAGTGTCGAAAGTTGTGTGTACGGGAGCTTTAGAAGATCGTTCACCTGTTGAAATCTTGAGCATAACCGAAAATTCACCTGAGATCGTGACTCGCTTTGCTGTTACGATGCTCACCAAGGCCATGACAGAAGCTGCAACGGATTTCCATGTCACTTGCGTATTCAGCTACTTGAAATATAGCGGTGCAATAGCAAACGAGGCATGTGAGCGTGACTTCGCCATTTCAGACTGCAAGGGACCAGTATTTGACATACCTGAAGCCGATTGCGAGTACGATGAATGTGCTGGCACCGATGATATTGGTTTGTATGAAGCATGTGGGGGTACCGTTGTCAAAGCTGATGAAAAGTCAACAACAGTGGAGAGAGGTGACCCGAGGTCATGCTGTCAGGGCTGTGGAGACACTGAAGTTTTGTGTACAGCGTTGTTGGATCTGCCAAATGCTGATGCTGATATCATGCGTTGTGAACCAAGCTCTGAAGGAGATTACTCAGCTTATAGTCACTACAAGGCCGTGTTTCTATCTAAGAGCCCTCAGCAGCATCAAACTGGGATGGTCTTGTTGTTTGCTTCAGCTTTAGTTGCGATAGTGGCGCTCATTGTCGTTCGTAACAGGGTGGTGTCCTCACATTCTGCACAAGCAAACAACGTTTATTATCAGTTGCTGGAATAGTATGAAGTCTTTGTGGATTAACTTGTCGAATCAACTCGATTTTATCTACACTAAACTTACAAATGGTTTCCACTGGTAATCTTGTCTGGGTAAGACGAGGGTACCATGATTTTCGTTGTTTCTGTCGGTACGTGGACAAGAGATTTATACAGAAGACTACACACTGTAACATATTGAAAAGCAAGTACATTTTGTCCAAGATAATAAGCAACAAACGTAAAATTCATTTGATAATGTTACCCGCGATGAAAGACAAATAAATTTATCATACTGTGGCATTAACCAATGCGATACCCACCGAATGCCATCCATGTAATAAACGAAGATCATATTCTCCCCGCTGACGGTACCTCAAAAATTGACGGTGCTATCAAATTGGGCACCTCATGCAAATTAATGTGAATCGTTGCAGCTCCAGATACAGAATCTACGTTGAGTTATTCCCTGTCAACAACCGCGTCGTAGATGCTCTACCAAGACCAATTTCCATTAGATCGAGAAACTTGTCGTATTCAGGTGAATGTCCAATAGACCAAAGTCTAATATCCCACCATGTGTAATTCGCGCCTGCATACTGGATGTTGTCTACATCCCCGCTTCTCGTTCCCCCGACAACTTCAAATATGGGAACCAACCATGGTGCAAGAATTGTATAGCGTTCAGTGACTCTATCGTAGCCTCCGTAAAAAGACACTTCAAAGCTCCCAGTACCAGAAATTGCGATTCCATCCCAGTCTCCAATACGCACAACAAGTCCGGATTGTACTCGACGACCCAATTTTCTAATCCACCGCTGAAAAGCGGGGATAGATGCATTGAGAGAGGTCACAGCTCTGGAATCAGGGGTGTAGGAGTATTCGTTACCCGCCACGGTGACTTTCCACTGTGTGTCCGCAAACGTTCGCACTCTGTAAACAAGAGCGACTTTCTCAATACTTAGAAACGAAGGTTGGTAATTGGTATTACTCCTTTTGTACCCCGTTTCGCATAACTTTTGAGCAAGACAATTCAATTCTCCGGCAAACGCTTGCCATGCATCTGAAGTTCCAAATGAAGCAGATGAAAATGAGCGCAGAACAAGGGCCAGATCAATCTCAAGCCGTGTGGAATCGATATCGTTCGCTTCTGCAGACGGCATACCTACTCGAAGTTGTGAAATGAGTTGGTTGTGTGAGAATACTGCACAATCATTATTATCCTGGCATTTTGTCAAAGCTGTTTGACATTTGTAGCAGGTATCTGTCCGTGGCAAAGCTGCAACGCGTTCAAAAGTTGTTGAGCTGGAAGGGTATGGTTCTTCAGTTGAGGGAGCAGTAGCTTGTGAATCTGATTCATGCGTTGAGTCAGTAGGTGCTGGAGAAGTTGTAGCAGGGGTTGTTACCGTGGCGAATATCTTGGAGCTATCACGAGGCACCACTCGAAGTTGATGAGATCCCCCTTTTATCACAACTTGTTTAATAGCGTTGGTGTCAATAGAATTATCATGAATTACTGCTTGAATAGTAAACGAACTGGGTAGAAATACGTTGTGGTAAATAATCTCAAGTGTCCACTCCGATCCGGCATTACTTTTGCTTGAACTGACCACACTAAGTATTCCAGTCGAAACAAGTGCGGCATCGATTACATTTTTAATTTGAAGCTCTGAACCGGAAGCATCAATTGGCGTCGTAAATGCGATGAGAGTTTCACCAACTGAGTATTTGATTTTAAAAATTGCAGAACCAGTCGAAGCAGTTTGTGAAATACGAATCACATGGATGTACGACGATGTTTCTAGCACAATCATGTGCGAATCTTTCACTGGTGCCATCGGACCGAAAGGACAACGTGTTGATGTGAAGCATGCGAGGTCGGAATTTGTATCCAAAATCGTGGCAAGGGTATCTGTGCCAGATGAAACACCGCTCATGCATCGAGTAATCTCTGAATCCACAGGCCTTTGGTTGCTATTTCCTGCCAGCAGTGCTTCATAAAGTGATGGTGGCAACTTCTGACGAATGCATTTTCCAAACTTACTCGCTGCAGCGTTGTAATTGCACGATTTGTTGACGATATTTTCAATGATGCATCCAAATAAATGTGCGTTGCATGCTACACAGTCGTCACTTAGTGTCCACGAACTATCATCACTAGGATCTGGTTTAACTCGTTCTTGGAGCTGGTCGAGTATGATGCCAAGTGCTGGACGCGACGATGAAGCGGGATATTTTACAATCGCCCCCGGAAGATTAGTGTCAATCATGGTGAGTTCTCCAGTAGTTGTGTAAAACGAGAGAAAGTGAAGCATCAGCGCATCTGAGTATGTGAGTGTTAATTGCAGAGTATCGAGATTAGTAGTGTCAGGTTCAACCACAATTGATACCCGTGAAGCTTGTGATAATACAAATGACTGCAGAAATATTCCTAGATAGGAAGCTGAAGCTCTATACGAAAATGATTCCTGGCTTGTCACGTTCACTCGAATGTCTCGTTTCAGAATTGTGAGATCCACGTTGTCAGACCCACTTGTTGACGGTGTTACTGTAAACTTCTGGATTCCATTAGTCAATTGAATCAGTGTAGGCGATACATCTCCTGCATTACTACCCTGTACGACTCCAAGGGGACAATCTAAGTGTGCAAGACAAAATAGTGCGCGCCGAAGAGGAGCCCAAGATGTTAGTGGGAGGTCTCCAACGCAAGTCGCCAACGGTTGGAGAAAGTCAAGTTCCTTATTCCCATTGGCATTGATTTCAGTAGACTCTGTCGTGCTCTCATTTTGGTTCACACTACGAAAGTCAGACTCTAAATCCTCACTGCTTTCACTTCTGTCAATACTGCCACCATAACCACCTTCTAGACTTCCAATATCGGCCATATTCGTATCTAAACTACTGTCGTAATTTTCGCTTTCACCCGTTGCAAGAATTTTCAGCTGTGTTATCAAGCATGGCAGCGCGATCGTCTGACAAGGCTCACTATCACGACAAGCATCTAGAAACTTTTCACAATCGTCACACGAATTTCCAGAGGAAGAAGGTAAATCCGTGTCAGCCAAGGGATAAGCATCCAACGATGTCACGTCGCGTTTCTCATCATTTTTCGTGATGGATAATGCCACTTGAATCGTATTACCATCAACCCGGTGCGTGGTATGCGTCACACGTTGATTGCCATACAAACTGTAAGCTTGAATTGCACTCGAAATCGAGTGTTGGTCTAGCAATTCGATCCTCACGACCACCAGCATCTGATCTCTAGCAGCAAGTCTCTGACTGCGTTGTCGAAATCTTAATAGTAAATCAACCACAGGTCCCGTCACGGTTGCATTTGACTGGAACCACCAAATTGTGCCATGTGTATCCCCAGGTATCAACGGTAGGATACTGGTCGGGTCATGCGAGTCGAACGTAGCAGATACTAATGGATATGTTGAGTCGTATTGGTGCAGGAAAAATGGGTCCCTTTTGAAAATTGATGAGATTTTCACTTGAAGACACAATCGAGCGTCACAGACTATGGAATCTGTACTTGATGCAAGGAATTCATATGCAGTGGGAGATGGTGAGTTCAAACCTCCAAATTGCACGTGGCGACTTGTGGAAGAAATCGATGGGTGAATCATCCCTGCAATATCTGGAATCACCACACGCGCTGAAGTAAATGGACCAAAACAAAGTAGAATCAACAGAATCACATGCATGATGGTCTTGTGTGAAAAAGTATCTTTGAATGTGTCGAATGGTCGCATACGAAGGATTTTGCCAAGGTTTAATACATTGGTTGGTAGATTTTTGGCGGTCGTTACGCCAAGGTTTTGTTATGCAAAGTTGCTGCTCCCAATTGTACCGTTAGTTTAGCGTTGTTTTTTCGATACAAATGGAAAACTCGTCGCGTTTAGTGGTTGGTCTACCCGGAAAGCATCGAGGATCTCTAAACTCGCACGATTACTGAGCCATCAAACGACTGATATTCTATTACACAATCGTTACCATGTTATTATTATCTCGCCTACCAGTAAGTTGCGTTCACTGCAACTTACAACGGTTCCTGGCAACGAGAATGTTCTGGTTCATGGAAATTTGGCAGATATGCTACAACTCCCAATTGTTTCGCATGGGAATGTGGGAAATTACCAGTGAATACGACGTCGCTGTGAATACGTTTTCTTGTTCAATGAAGTTATAAGACCTGACGACGCCAACGAGTGACGTCGAGCAAAATATTTGCGCTTATGCTGAACGCACGCACTTGAACGATAAAACCGTTGAAAACACGTCTGAGCTCACTCGACCTGCAATCTTCTTGCAGTGGAGTCTCGTTCCATCGGTCGTCACATCCCTCATTTCGGTTTTTGCCTCCTGTCAGAAGCTTCCAACCATCGACAGGCGCTAGTATGCAGTTGATTCACGATCGATATCGAGTCACTCGTGAACTTAACCTCACACTCTATGGATGTGTTGTCGCTTGTGAAGACATGCACGGTACGCAAGAACTGGAGCCGAAAACAACAATAATGTCGCCTACAGTCATCAAGCAGATTTCGCTCGAGCGTATGGCAAGTATCGTCAAGGACTTCCCGTCCGATGGTCATATTCCAGATAACCCGTTCATTGAAAAGGAGATTGGTGACATTGTACACGCAGCCGGAGGCCACCCGAACCTTGTGCAGTACAACGATTCATTCGTAGAAGAGCAGACATTGTACCTTGTCATGGAATATTGTGCCGACGGTGATCTGTACGACTACCTCAGCAGACGAAAACAACGTACCATGTCATGTTCTATCGCACTAAGAGTACTTTCCCAAGTTGCAACGGGTCTAGCGTTTCTTCACGACCACGGCATCGCCCACCGTGACATCTCACTCGAGAACATCATGTTGCACCGTGGAAGATGTAAACTTGGAGATTTTGGGCTAGCCACGCGTGATCTACGCGGTGATGGCCGCCAAGTGGGCAAGAAATACTACATGGCACCTGAAATCGTCGCAGGAGACACGTACGACCCCAAGGCTGCGGATATTTGGTCGCTCGGTATCGTGTTGTTCATCATGCTCACAGGCTCACCCCTCGTGTCGCTAGCTTCAATGTCGGTCAAGTCATTTCGCACTTTAAAACAAGCTGGGATCAAAACTGTTCTCCAGGCATGGGGAGTAGCGCCATCCATGACAGACAGCGCTGTGAATCTCTTATCAGGCATGCTACAGATTGATCCTCAGAAGCGCCTGACGGTTGCTCAGGTGTTGGAGCATGAAGCTTTGAATTCATCGCAGGGAGAGTGTACCAAGACAGCCTAAGGTTGAGTCTGCCCAGTGAAGTTACCAGCTATCTGAGCGTTAGGTATAGCGTAATGTTGAAGAAAGGAATTGTAACATACCATGTAGTAAGCACAAATGCACCATTGCCTGTTGTTTTGGATGCAAGCGGCTAGTCTTACTGGCATTCCGAATTGGAACAAGACGGTAGTTTCGTGCATTCTGGTCGCACGATCTCTGAATTTACAGGCAGTTGGTTCACCAACTTCCAACCATTTCCCTTTCTTGATTCTGGCATTCGCCCTCCTTCACCGAAGTGAACAAGTTCAAAGTTCTCGACAATCATGTGCCGCAATATCAAACCTCCAGCTATTTTCTTCATGCCGTCAACGGCGACATTGGCTGAGTTCGAGTTCCTTCCCCCGCCTGTGCCACTACCGCTCTGCCCAATCTATTCAACACTGAAAGCAGTCGCCACCCCACCATTACCGACTCCTACTATTAGACGGACTGGACTAGAATTCATACTCAGTCCTGAAGGGATTCAATTTATGGACGTGGCTTTCGTCAACGAGGTGAAGAACCGAGTATCCCAGCTCATAGCCACAGCCTCAAGTTCCGACACGGCAAGCAATAACACCCACCTTGCAAGAAAAACTCTCAAATTCAGGAAGATCGAGCACGAAATACCATCAAGTGATGCCATCAGTGCATTCGATGGTCAACTACCTAAGTTGTAATACACTAACTACTGGATAATTATACTTTAGATCGTTCATTCTCCCAGAACGAGTAGGTAGATATGTTTTATAATTTCTTCTCGTTCGTTTGACTGCCTACGAATAGCCCCATTAATTCCTGTCGATGGTGATTTTACTTTCTATAGAGCACCGATATGGTTGCTAGATCACAACATAGCTGGCAGGAATAAATGCGAGACTGCTTTCTAGTCGAAATCTGATATTCAATAACTACGGGATTCCAGCACGACAATGGTTTAGTCTAACACTGCAACTTGACTAGAACTGGTCGCAACCTCACCAAATCGAAACAAGTTGCACATTTTACTTGAGGACGACAATGCTTCTCATAATATTGGGAATCGATTTTCCGAGAGTAATACAAGTTATACTGACGCAACTTCCGCTGCAGTCCCATACACTGACGTTAGATGCGACTCGCAATCACGCTCGTGCATCCACTCCACTTTAATATCCATAGTCGGCATGACATTTCAAGCCCAAGCATTATCCCGCGCTACACAGAAAATGCGGAAGCGATACAAGGATAAATTGTATCAGCGTGAACGTCGTGCGAAACAGCAGCAGATACTTCAGACCCTCGAGAGCGACGTACGAGCCCTAAAAACTGAGATTGCGGATTTGCATCAGAGTCTACACAGTCGAAAAATGGCGATTGCGAGGGCCCCCATCTTAGCAGTACTGGAAAATCATGCCAGGACCATCGTCACACGTTACTTTAGCGTGTACCAGTTCGGCTACTCCGTCGCCATGGCTCCACTACAAGAGCGTTTTCTCCGCTCTATCTTGGCCCCAGACGTCGAGGGTGTTGACCTCCGTACGACGAATGCTTTCGTACAACAATGGAGACTCAACGGTCAGTACTTTGCGCTATACATTTTGGAGCCACAGTACTGGAAGACTCAAACCATCGATGGTTGTGTCATGGTTAACGTGGATGTCATGGTGTATCTTCGTTTTCTTCGTCAAACAATTGGCATGTTGTTTCCTGCCCTCAAGAGTGGTGACATTGATTTCGAGACTGTACTACCTCTCACAACCAGCACTACTACCGTGGTGGGCACCTACACTTTTGTTGTGGATCAATCTGGAACTGTGATCTCTCTCTTGAGGAACCTGCAGCTACTGGAGAGTCTACGTCGCGTTCTGAGATCGATTGATATTGTAGTGCGTCTTACGGAAGGAACTCGAATTGCGCTCAGTAGCGGAACTATCACACTCACGTAAGCCGCACCGCAGCGTCTCAGAACAGTAGCAACATAATTGTTTTTCATCCGTTATGGCATAAGCTCCTATTTGCGTCTGTCATTACTGTTGATTTTGAAGTAAACGTGCTAGTTTCATTCCCATCATGCGACGACTAACTAGTATCGTGGATGACCGATCGAGTGGATGGAGTGTAGAGCAAGCAGATAGTATGCCAAAGTCTAGATCAGGGAATATTTCTCCATTGAGAAGAAGTTTTTCTCGTCGAAAGACTCGAGTTAATAATGCTATTGTCAATCAGCGAATGTCCACGAAAGTTGTAACTGAGGAAGATAAACCACCTTCAGCCACAGCTTCGAGATTAAGAGCTCTGGCACTAGCTGTTCGTGCGAGGCATTCACTGGGAATTTCAAGCCCTGCACAACGAAAATATTTATTACAGGCCAGTGAAGGAAATCCAGAGGGGTCTGATGTCGGTGTAGATTTACTCATGGCGGGAATCCAAGCCAATCTCAAGGATGATACTGCGAAGAACAAAATTATCAATAATCATCGCGAAAGTACGAAGACTGAAGTATCTACTGGAGAATCTGGGAGTGCTACATTAAGTGTAGTGCAGAAGAGGAAGTCATCTTTGCGTCCATTATCTAAAAGCGCCACTATGGCGCGAGGGAGCATTACAAAAACCTCTCTTCAGCATGTAAATACCATACGAGGTGACCTCAGCTCCGCCATAAGACCCTATGACACCAAAAAAGTCGATCCTGCAGTGATTTCCGTTCCAACACACAATTTTGATGTGCGACTTACTTGTGCTCACTCGCTCTATAAACTTTCACGTCAATTTGGCAACGAGCTGGCAATTATTGATGGTGGAGCTATCGCGCAGATTGCAGACTTCAGCGACTCTGAAGACCCGGTACTTCTACGTTATTCAGCTGCTGTACTGGCTAACGTTACGACCGATTTATCTGTTCTAGAAGCTTTTTCATCTAAGGACGGTGTGTCCGCACTTCTGGAATTGAGTTGGGCACCACTGGTAGATGTGAAAATTGCTTGTATAACAGCACTTTGTCGATTATCCCAAGATCGAGAACGTGCAGATCTGCTGGTCCGTAGCCGAGTGATTACTGAGCTCATGTCAATGCTCACGATTCCACACAGTCCACTGCAGCAACTGGCTTTGAGTTGTATCAGTAACCTTATTTTCCATGGTCATACATTTCCCGACCGCGTGTACTTAGGAGATCCACATGCCATACAAAGTCCTCTTGGTCTCCTGAATGTTTTGACTCAGTTGGCAGCTTCACCCTCTACTTCTCAATTTGCAGTTGAAATTTTGTACAACCTGTCGTTATATCGATCAAGCTGCCTGAGTGTAATACGGGGAGGTGGTGCCGAAATTTTGTATACACTGGTTAATCAACTTGCAGATTAGTGGATGGCAATGCTGGGAGTTCTAGTTCGCGATTTCTATTTAATATGGGTCCGCAAACTCCTGTATGGGTCACTGACCTGAGTGTTTGTATGGGTTTGTTGCGTTTAGCTTCCGAAACTTTGGCTAATTTCTCGGTATTTGTCGAGTATCACGCTGTCGTGGGATCTCACGGCATTAAAACACTAATATTGATGCTGAGTGGGGCATTGCGTGACGTGGGAACTTTCAATTCGAGTATTGCAAGTGTAGAGAGATTCCGATGCACTAGTGTCTCGTGTTCCAGATCGCTAGTCAATTTTTCGAGCAATGGTGAATTACGACAGCAGAATTTCCCGGTAGAGTTAATTCACTTGACTACAAAACTAGCTTTAATGGATCATCAGCGCTATGCGATCACTTCGAATGATGCAAGAACGCTACTTCGCAATACGGTTCGTACCCTGTGCAACCTGAGCTTTGAAACATCCTGTCGGATAACTCTTGTCGAGATGCATGATCTTTTCACACTACTCAATGCCATCATCGTGCTTCCGTCGGTTTTAGTTGATAAATTGGATAATGAGAGTTCCGATGTGAATGACCAGCAACCTCGGCAGCAGGAAAACGGAATTGCGGTGATAACGGAACCAAAGCGGACACCTGGTAGTCATTCCGTCAGTGGTATTGATTTTAATTCTTTGGAATCTACCCCAGTATGGTATCTACGACCATCACAAGTCTTGAATCGAAATTCATTTCCTTGGACCACGGACATGTCAGAGGATGTGAAGGAGGACGCACTTATAACACTACTGAATCTCGCACAAGAGTCTGCATGCACTAACGAGTTGCTACGAACATTAGATGGAAAACTATTGGCATTAGCAGCCGATGACCTCGGTCATTCAAGACGTCTTCGGTATATTTATGCTTCGGTTCTCTCTAATCTGCTTTTCGACAACTATCTACAACAAGTTGTGTATGGAGACCAAGTAATACGCGCTTTGGTGAGCGGATTCAACTTTTTCGAGACGTTAAATGAAAATCTCAGTGACAAAGGCGTCTTGGATGTGGATCCTACCGCTGAAAAAGCTCAATTTCAAGAATTACACTTGGCATTTGAAGATGATCAAGAGCGATTCCTTGCCTCAATTTTTGTGTCGCAAACGAACTCATGGACGCAGCAAATATTGAACTTGTGGTGACTCTAGTTCTCCCGTGCATGCGAGCATACGTGGATTTGATCGAGTCAATGCCATCGAATACTTCGACTACATTTGCACAGCGTTTACAGTTGCAACGTCAGCTACCAATCATTTCCTATGGCGCTGCATCCTTGTTTGCTTTGACACGAGCTGCAACTCAGCGACGTGACAGTCATAAACACGTTATATACTCGGAAGAGACCGAATCCATTCTCATTGCAGTCTCTGCACTGCCGTCAGGGACTGGAGGTAGTGGTTCGAGTTCAGGGCCACTGAAAGGGGGTGTAGCACAGGCATTTTGTGCAGCTACGCTCTATCACTTGTGTGCTTCAACGTTGGCAAATCGCCGTGTCATGCAAGGACTTATCAATTGTTGCAACACCAATGAAGAATCCCAACCATTATTGGCGTGCTCGGCCGCATTTGCTATCACATCGTTTACAGCCGAAGGTTGTCAGCAACTTGTCGAATGTGCACATTTGGCTCGAGCACTTAACAGACTTGGTCGATCTAGCCATGTTGAGTGCCAGCAATATGCAGCTATAGCAGCTTGCAATGTGTCCACCGTCGCGTGCGTTTGGACGTCAGCTGAGCTGAAGGATTTTATTGTCGTTGCAATACTGCGTGCAAACTCCATTCAGACTAAACAGATTCATGCCAAGACATTGTCAAATCTACTATCTCATAGCGATTCACGTGCTCAGGTTGTCGAAGATGGGGTTCTATATGCGCTCATGAAGTTGTCTCAAGTTGTGCTGTCAAGCTCTGCACCAACCAACCACCGGGAGCGTCGAGGACCAATACAAATGGAAACCCCAATTTCAGCATACACATCGTCTGCTGATGAAGTGTTCAGCATTGGTTTACGTGCCCTTTTCAATTTATCGTGCGACCATCAATATCATCATAAACTTCTTTCAAACGGGATCGTGTCGTATCTCTCAACTGCAGTGGAATACCAACAACCAGGTTCAGCTGAAGTTGATGACCATGAAGCAACCAGAACATCATTTCTGTTCAAAGAAGAATTACCACAAAAGCAGCAACTACAGCAGCAAAATCTAGCTAGTCATCTTAGCAAGGAGAGTCGACGATTAGCACTTGCCATCATTTGCAACTTAACCAGCTATGAAAAAAACCACGAAGAACTCATTCGTTCACAAGTGACGGAAGTCATTTGTAATTATGTGGATGAAGACATCGAGTCTCGGGTCTCCGCTGCCATGGCTCTACGAAACCTGAGTTGTCGTCAGCCGTGGGTGGAAATGCTTTGTGAACGTAAAATACTACTACTCCTAATTTCTTGCATGGAATGTAATCACGCTGTAGCTCGTCAATTTGGTGTTGAAGCCTTGGCAAACTGTTCGCTTGTGACTGATTCACTACATATCTTCGGAGAAATGCGGGTTCCTCGAGCAGCGATATCACTACTTGAAATGGCAGCGACTGATGTTGTCGATGCTGCATCACCTGAAGCTATTTCATGGGAATATACCAACGCGAAAAATATCCAACAAGAATGTGGACTTATCGGTGCGAGTACGTACATGGCTGCCTTAAAATGTTTGCAAAATATTGCATATGACGATGCACTGGCGTTGGTTGTAATGGACGAGAAGGTGATCTTACGTCTAATTCCTCTTATCGAGCATCGCACTTTGGGGACTGACGTTAGTGCTTGCGAGTTAGCTGCCAGTTTAACACACACCCTTGCTGGAAAAGCGAAGTGTGCAGAGGCATTATTACGGCAGCGAACTGTGAGTCTTTGTTCGCTTCTACATCGCAGACATGCAACCAGTAGTTCAATAGCCCGGGATTGCGTTCGTGTTCTAATGCTATTGTCCACTTATCAACCTATTCAGCTGCAACTATGTGAAACTCAAGCTGTACACGTTGTAGTTAGTATCTGTGGTGGTGGAAGTGCGTCATCGTCCGTACCAAGAAATTTGCGTCTTCGAGAGTGCGGTGCTGCCACAATCCGAAATCTCACCCTCAGCGTAACTGAGCACCAAATGCTTTTCTACGACAAGCACGATGATCAGGATGGAATTCATGATACTAACGTTTCGCACTCAGAGCAGCAGGGAATTCTGCAGAATGATGAAGATAACACCGAGAAAAGGAACTTATCCGTGAGTCTGATGTTAGAACGCCACATGCTGCATGGAATCAAGTATTTTCAGGAAGAGATTGCTTCAGGCCAAGCTAGTGACCGTATTCTGCTGGAAGCAAGTGCAGCTATCGCAAATTTAAGCACGATTAAGCTATTTCGCGTAGCAATGGTTCGTTTAGGTGTCATACCAACGTTGTTGCAAGTGATGAATCGCACGAAAACTGAGACCCAGCATGTGACACCGTCTACACCAGCTCAAGCCCCAGTGTCACCGTCGCTAAGACTTCAAAAGTCAAATCAAATGAACTTACTGGGGCAGATTTGTGCTGCCACGCTGCATAGATTGGTTGTGGAGGATGAAGCAGCAATCGACACACGTAACCAGCTTGTTCCCAGCTTGCTTTCGGTATTACGACAAACTGATGAAGATCTACAGCACGTGCGCTATGAGTGCGAGAAAATATCAATATTTTCCTCAAACGTGATCGACAACACGGTCACACAGCCATCCTCGCACGGAATCAGACGACTTTCTCATCTTCATACCATGACTGTAGTTCCACGACCATCGGTTCGTTTACAAGAAGCACCAGAAGGCTTGGTGAATGACAACGCTAATTCTACAGATGCTACTACAGGATCGGGTACTAACCGCACTTCGGTATTGTTATCAGCGGGGGCTGCCGTAACTCAATGTGTACGCCAGACTTTTCGAGAACAGAAATGGATGGTGTATATGCTTAAAACCACCCTCTCATCGCAAGCGATGATCCCTCCATTGGAAAAGAAACAAATGCGTACGATGGGACTACCAAAACTTTGTTTCCAAGACCTCATTTCATCACTTGCTCCGATCAACGAAAATATCAGTGGCAAAGGCATCATTTCGAGCTCTCACAACGAATGTAGTACTAGTAACGACGAATCAAACCGAAAAGGATATTTGCTCCCTGTCAACATGGAGAAATATGTCATCCGCCGAATTAATGGGTCCGAGGAAGTTGTCCCCGCCTCAATAGCGGCTACATCACCACGGGCCAAAAGTGCCGGTAGTATTAACACACGATCGATTGTCTCGGGAATTAGAAGTGAAAGAAGCAGCAGTGCAAGTGCTACCCGATCCCAAGTTCCATTGCTCAATGACCCTCAAGGTCATACTCGAAAATTTAATCGACAAATGCAGCTCTCGAGGCGAAATAATCGTCGAGACGCCAACAGTTTGCCACCTGTGTAATCTGCAGTGATGTTTTATTAGTGATTAGTTAGGGAGTAACAGCAAAGAACTGTAACAAGAAGACCACCAGTATACCCCACAAAGTACAAGATGTATTTACGCAAAGTAATATTGGTGATAGCAAGCAGGGGATATGTGAGCTCGTTCCGACACAAGACGATTTTCGTAGTGCTACAGAATAGACCTTGTATCGTTTGCATCGCTGCTTGTATGACCCGCAAGATTCCTTTAATAACTGGAAATTCGAGACGATACTGTCAACTCTCAAGTATTCGATAGCCTCATCAAACAACAACTTCGTTTTGTCCTCTTCACCAAAACAATGCTCTGAGATTAGCGAAACGACAGACAAACGCACCTTTAGCTCCGAATGATAGCAATGATGGAGGCTACGATGGCTCCTGGCCTCAACTGGTGTAGACAGAATTTACTTGACACGAATCTAATGCATAAACCGACAAAAGTGTTAAGTCGTTGTTGCATTAGTATATGGTAATTCGTATCTGGTAGAGCATCACAGAGCGAGAGTACTTTGAGTTACAGAGGTGTTGATTCTATGCGACTGTGACTATTAAAACAAGGTATTGCATTCTTATCACATTGTAGTGGAAACAGATCGCCAAGTTGCAGTAAACGGATTGCACTGGAAAGAGCACGTTGCACGTCATTTATCGATACAGTCTTCTGTTGCTCAACAGGATAGTATTCCGTTGCGTCAACTACACCAGGTACGTTTCTTATGGGGTAAGCACACCAGCACACGCTAAGTCGGGATTCGGATTCTTTGATGATCGTCGCTTGCTTATCTAGCAACGTCGCGTCCTCTACAACCAAAAATGGCTCATTGAATCTTGTCTTTGGAGCAGATCATTCGTAAAGTTCACACCTCACTCACAAGCAACATGTGCCGAAGTGCCGCTTTAAATCAACCACCACCGATGCTCTTCGAGTTGACATCTGCAACCCCGTCGCCATTTGCACTCCCAGTGTCTCCTGAGCTACTACCTCTTGAGCCAAAGTTTTTGGTGACCACGACTCAACTCGCTGTGGGGCCGAATCCGGTTGCCCTTCGTCAACCTACACGACGCTGTGGTCTGCAGTTTGAGCAAAGCAGCAACGGGGTCACATTTAAGGATGAAGCTTTCGCCCGCGAGGTCACTGAGAAAGTCGTTCAACTCATCTGCACCGCCATGACATCAGATTCGTCGACTGTCAACACGCAACTAGCGAGGAAGGCACTCAAGTACCGAAACATTGACGTGACGGGCCCTGTCCGTTCGAATTGAACAGCTTTTCACCATCGTGAAGAAACAAGAGAGTGGCTGAAGGCACCGCCATGCAGCACTTTGCTCATCATCACTTTATATTGCTTGTGGGGAGGTAACACTTGAAAACAATTCATTTGTTTCATGGCATGTATACTTTCACCAATCATAGTTCCAACACGCAGTATTGCTTTCAAACTCAGCGGTTATATACCTTCGCTTCTTTTCTGAGCTACTTAATTGAACGCCCATTTTTCTTATGCATAGGCAGCATTTGCCGTAAGTGAGGCAGATCCATGAGTGTGCCTTGCATGGTCCAAAACTCTATTTGGTACACTTCTGCTGACGATCCATAACTCAACTTTCCATGATAGTAAGCAGAGTTCATTTCACTTCGTACTTGACCTAGTCCACACCAAACAATTTGGGAAAATCTTGCCTTTCATAGTTATGGTTGATGGTTGTCGTAGGGAATGATCTATCGTCGTTGATATGTGGAGCGACTGCGAGCCACCGTCGCTTGATTGGTCCAAGACACTTTCGCAATAACATGGCTTGGGACTCACTACAGACGTATAATACTTTGTAAAAACGAAAAACGCATTAATGCTGTCAAATGAAGTGGCGGTCTTAATCTTTAAAGCGAAACGCAAAAGCATCGGGAGGGGATCCATAATGGCTTCTATCTTCACAAAGAAGACAACACAGGGAAATATCTAAACAACGTGAAGACCATTATAAGGCGTTCGTTATATACCGCAAAAATTGTCCCCAAGCTGTATCAGTAAATGCATTTCCTGAATCACCAGGAACGCGCGATTGTTAAGCAAGTTTATACACATATCTTATGCTGCGATTACGATTGCTCCTAGATCAAACACTACGTTAGCAGTCGATCTGCTTTGTATTCCTTCCTAATATGACGTACATGGAGACAGCCCGCACACGCAGGAAAACCCGAGCTCCCTGGAAATTCAATAGGTACGTCATGGTCAAAGTACTGGCGGCTACCTGAGTTGGCCTTATGGTTGTGACTCTTCGAATGGTGCTACCAGATGAAGAATTTTCAGCAAGGACCGTTCAATGAATCACTTCTGTCATCTCGATGTGTTGAACCATTAAACTTAGTAGCAACAAATAGCCCAGCATCCTGCGCAGCTATGGTTTTGATACTTCAAGTATCCGAGACGGTAGATAAAGTCTGAGGGGCATCTAGGTTGCATATTACCAAGTTGGCAAATAATGGCGCAACTGGCTGTAGAAACTAGGGAAACGGTTGAATTAGGCCATGCAAATAATTGACAGCCGAGCAGCAAAATGGACGTTTCCTGTCGAATAATAAAATGAAAGAGCATCGAGAACTTTTGATTCAGAAGAACTAAAAGTTGAGTCTTCACCAAACCTTAGCAGATTGAACGTTCAAAAGTTTGTTAAATTCAATTACGTTATCCTTTTGCGCGTTCATGATGTCTACGAAAAGCATGTCAACGCTAAGATACCCAAATCTACCACAACAATTCACGGAATTCCACACGAGCAACCCATCCTTATTTTAAGTCAGTCATAGTCAAACTTTACTTCACTCATAGAACCGTCGTATTAAGTACGACGACTCGTTCTGGAGTCGAACACATTCCTGCGAACGAGTCGATTGGAGACAACTATGATTTCGTATCATGCCGCAGTTGACTCATGCACATCTCCGTCGCGGCAGGGAGCAAACTAGTCCAGTAACAAATTAGAACCAAACGGGATCTGCATTTGTACCTGTATATTCCAATATAAATTATCAATATTGACATCACTAGATAGAGCGGGTCACGGAGGCTGTATCTTTGTATGTATTTATAGTTAACAATTTGGACAAGAAAGCCTTGCCTTCAAGAAATCTTAACGTATACAACTAGATTCTTGCCCGTTAGTTAATCCTGTGGTCATGTGTGTTACAAACACAACTAGCTCTTCCTTTGCTCGAAAGTATGAGTTTGCGATGGAAGAAAGAGACTCATGGGAATTCCTTGCGCATTGTACTACCTCACAACTTTAACGAGTTGAACACACGACGACGATGCCATTTTTAAACATGGACCATGTTTCAAGGTCGCTGCGTCGCAACTGGTGTTGAACCATTTGACCAAAGATCGCCTGCAACTCAAATCGTGTTTCAAGCAACGTAAGGTCGATAAGAGCAACGTAGTCTGGACTACGTTGCGTGAAAGTCTAATCTAGGAGAGATGAAAACATTACCTAGCGTTCGAACCGTTGTACTAGTGATTTGTGAAGGGACACTTCTGGATTTACCATCATCCGACGTCTTAGTAGCATCTTTCGTAGCGAGGATGGAGGACAGTCCCATGTTTTTGGGTAGAAAGGAATTCGTGTCGAGAGCGCGGGAAGCTGTTGGTCTCCTTCGAGGAAAGCGCAACATTCCCGAGGAATTTGAGAACGAGGTCCAGTCCTTCGAATCATCCCAGCAACGTGCCGCATCACCTGTTCCAGCGAAAAAGAAGGCTCGTAAGCCGCCCAATTACCTTCGACATGGCGACCGATGTTGTATCATCAAGCGTGTTGCAGGTGGGGAGCAACAAGCAGCCTTAGCTCGAGAATTTGGAGTGACACGTGCAGCCGTCTGTCAGATGTACAAAAATCGCGATGAAATTCTTTCACGGGAGGATGAACCGCAGCCTCGACCGTCATCAGTTGCGCCGCAAGCAGCTTTAATGCATGGCAACCGAGTTGGTCAACCCCACATTAACCCACAGAATGAGGAGACATTCGTCAGCAATGATTCGAACGTGTTAACTCGTGGCCCACAATCAAAGAGGATATCATTCCTCTTGACAATGCTACAAGATACACGAACCAGTCCGGCCATGTACCGACGTGCAGCAGCCCGCTTAACCTTGTGAGTTGGGCACGAAGACCTGGTGCTGTGGATTAATTTGAGTCTTAACTTTCATGCTCGTGATATTTAGTATCTTAGTTGAAGAAGCCCTAGCGAGCTATGACGAACAAGAAGTCGAACGCGTAACTGGTACTGGGAATGATTGTAGAAACACTACCTTCTGTGCAGTGACATTAGGTGATGAGAATTCATCCTTCGTGTCGGCATTTTGTCAGATAGATCCTGAAGTTTCAACAGGTAGGATGAAAGGGACACAGCCCATGTCAGGTGACTAAAGAGATGGATGCACAGGTCAGATTCACGTGGCGGCAGAGCGTAACAACGATCACACGAGCTGGCAACTAGAATATCTAGATGTGCCCGATGATATCATCGATCGTGAGGTCCTGCTGTTCTCATCCTCTGCAAATGGTGGTGCAGAAAGCAAGGCCATTGAGGTACGCATAGTCTTCTTGTAGGGTCACATTGGCCCAATTGGGTTCTAACTCTTTAGTTGGATGATACTCCAGGTGCTTCGAAGAATTGGTGTAGTGGAGGCCATGATAACTCTTGTCATGGTTGTCTGCTCCTCGCATGGTTACGAAGAGATCTCCAGACGTTATCCACGTGCGATGTATTTAATCGTGGTTGGACACTTCATTTAGCTCACTTCTATGTGTATTACCAGACATCAAGATCATCGCAGCGTCAATTGGGGACGAATGGACTCTTCAGCAAAAGGTATCCTCCTACAACGTTGGTACAAATTCTCATGCTCAAGTCCAGAATGAACCCAGTCAGCGCTAGGCGCTACCCGCTTATCTGTACAAAGTAGCGATGCCAAAAGTTTCCTGAATAACTCCTTATTCCAACGTGTTCAACTGTTCACCAGTCACTCAGTATGCTTGATATGACGATTGAAGCCATCGCCTGTTGGGGGCATGTGAATTCTTAAGCGGTGTGAATTTTTGAACAAACCTGCCGTTGGAACGCGCTATTGCTCAAACTAAAGCTGACAAAGTTGCTGCAATCGAAATCAAAACTGGGAAGAGTTCGAGAAAAATCCCAAAACGTCAATGCATAGTGTTTCGATTAACTCTGCCTGACCTGCACAAAGCGGAATGTAGTATTGCGGTATGGTAGTATGATGGTTCAAGGGTTAAATCGAAGGCACTTTCCAGTCGACATTACTTGTGTTTAAACCTGTGATATAGTCTTACCACATCGTTCATGGTGGATTAATTGGTGAAAACAATACTAAAAATTTCGCGATCTACTGTTCAGCCGTTATCAGCAGAGTTTCGTCAACGACGTACTCTGGAGAGTTCTGAATGCTGGAAGCCCGGCGAGGACTGGTTGAAACAATCGATGTTCTACAGTACAAATTGGTCAATTGCTCGCTCGACGTGTGTATAGTGGAATTACCTATACCGATCCGAAGCTTCGGATAATGAGAAACTAATCCCTCAGTATAACTTTGATTGTGGCAAATGGTTGTGGCAAATATACAGCAGTATATGACTACAGTAGTGTAGCCCTGCATGTTAGATCTAACATGCACATTCCAGTCCGTGCAGCACCCACCTTTGAACACGCTTGAATATATACTAAGAGAACCTTGAAAGCAAAATAAAATGATATGTATTCCCTTTGACCACGGAGTGTTGCGCGCAAAACGGCCTCACTCGTGTGTGTTGAGTCAACCGTCAACACTGTTGACGATGCTACTTGCTCTGAAAATTTGAAACTCTCAGATCTTCTAGCAATAATTTATAGAGTACAATAAGGAAGGGGAAAAGGCTGGTTTACTAGCTGTGTACTACACGATTTGTTAACTTCATTGCATTAGACTAAGATCGCGACGTTAACACAAAGATTTTCAATTTTTGGAATTCATTCTTCACTGTGTACATTGACGTGAATTATGTTTTAGACAAGGGTGTTCCATAATCCCTTTGAGCGAAATTCGCTCAGTTGGGTCGACTTTCAACATTTGCGAGATGAGTTCGATAAAGGGCACCGAAAGGTTGGTGTTACACTTCCAGGATACAAACACATCTGCGACTCCACACTGTTCTAGTGCGATAAATGCCTTGTTTTGCCTGGACGCAATTGAAACAAGTGGTGATCCCGTGATCAAGATGAACCAAATGATCCCTAGTGACCATATATCGGCCTGTACGGGGTTGTATTCGACCCCCGTGACTACTTCCGGTGCCATATAGTAGTTCTTCCCCACACGTTCAACACAACGCTCGTTAGCACCTACCGACAGACCGAAATCCGAAATCTTGCACTGTCCGTTGTGCATGAGCACGTTTTCTAGTGACAGATCTCGATGTGCGATGCCAAGATGATGGTGCAGGTAGTCAACTCCAGCGAAGATCTGGGCCATGATCTCGATCGATCGTCGTTCAGTCATAGCACCTACTTGAGCTAGGTGGTTATAAAGATCTCCTTCAGCGCAGAACTCGTTCACCAGATAGAGACTTCCGTGCTCTTGAAAATGAAAGAACGAATGAACGACATTTTGATGACCTCCAGAGGTCGAGAGCATCTCGGCCACTCGACATTCTTGTGACGGATCGTCTAGGATCCGATCAACACCCAAACGCTTTCGGAGATCGACGGCATAGGATAGTGAAATTGACTTGACAGCGACAAAGCATCGTGATTGCTGCTCATGAAGTTCGCACTCGAATACTTCCCCGTAAAGAGCATCGCCGATTTTCCGTCGGAAGCAAAGTTGCGAGGTAGACATGGCGCTTAGTGAGTCACTTTCGTTGTGGTTGTGCAACGACCTAGTGCTGAGTCTGCAACGGGATGCATATCTATACCTCAAAAAGAGTCCAAGACTAACCGTCTTGAAAAATGTCCAGTTGAGTGTATCATTCCCCAGAACAAAGGTTAAGCTGCAGTCCATTGGGGCCGTTTCGTATCATCCTCGCACAAGCTTTAGAAAGCTTCTTCTCGCCATAAGACTAGTTTGGGTTCGGACTGAGCCATTCCCTCCCAGGACAGAAAAGTAAATACTCCAGTAAATAGCGAGACGGTTTGACATAATAGCAGGAGTCTGGGCCATCTCGAAGCGTCAAATCCTGAGATCATCATAATGGATGAACTGATGAAGTCTTTTTGCGTAAAATGGCCCTTACCACATTGGTATTGTTCCGGCAGTAAGAAATCACAGTGCTGGCTATTATACAATTGTGGTCAATCGCTTCGATCACTGGATGTCGTAACACCACGTTGGGTTCAACTTTACATACTGAACATTTAACACCCTTGCGTTTGACGGGACGACAGTCCACTCGATTATTGCCGTAGGAAACAATGGTTTTCCAACGACAAAAGCTTTGAGAGCAATTGCAAGTTCCTTTCTACAGTGTGATCCTCGACGTTAGGGTCTCGTTCTATACAACAAATCACCCCTCGTAGATAAGAGTTCCAACCATGCTGCGAATGGCTTCTATTCTCTATGTGCTACGTGGCGTACGTGGCGTATTTGGAATTGTGTAAGAAGTATTCGATCCTGAGGCTGACTTGGTGCTTAATTAATTGCTTCATTTAGATTGCACGCTGATGGAGTTAGGCTTAAACTCACTCATACACTTAGAGCAACTGCCGCGGGAGCAGTCGTTCACGTCTCGTCAGCTCTTCTGTGTTTTGCTCCAGTTGCCAGTGGCCATCTGAAGTCATGCTCGACGCTTGATGTACGTGGATTGCCGCCGAAGGGCTTCGGAGTACATTCAGTAGTGTAGCCACCAAATTAACTCGTGACTCGAAGGAAAACACTTGACCCTGCTGATCAAAATTCAATACCAGCTCTACGGGCAAAAGTCCTCTACTTCCCACGAGGTTGTCCACAATTTCTCGTTCATCTGTGTTTTCCAGTGCCTTCTGAAACAGTGCCGGATACAAAAACTTGACCGTATCCTGCGTGAACGTCACCGTCATCTCTGCCGTCGCGTGCACTGTGACGAGACACTGTGGGTCATCGTCACTATCCACAATCCTCATTGACTGTAGTTTAATCTCTAACCCTTGATGAAAGGTAGTATACTTCTCCCATTGATTCATGAAATCTCGAATCCCTTGAAAATCCCGACAAAAGATATCAGGACGGAAGACACTGGCCATGTATCTGTCAACAACAGAACTGCGTTCTATATCGGAGGAGTCGTAGCCATGCTGTAATTGCAGGTAATACTCTCGCGTGAGGTCCAGTGCTACACTGGAGCAGTTGGTCCGCCAGATGACTGTGGCTGCATCCCGAAGCATCGTGGAACGTTCCAAGGACGCAATATCTGCCTGCAGGGCTCGGATCGAATCGTCCAGTTGATGCTCTTGTCCTGCCTGTAGGTGCCTAGTTCTTGTCAATTGGCGACGTCTGGACGCGCAGTTGCGACTGAGGGGTATGTGCTGGCGACGTCGGAGGGTAGTGTGACTGATGACGGACAGACGTCGACGCTGATGCAACGTCACGGCTCGGGCAAAGCGTCGTGCCAGTTCGTGGGTGTTATCGATCTCTTCGCATTCAACAGGACGCGGCAATCCACGAAGCAGTGGAAGCATTATTAGGGTGTACGCTCGAGCAGGTAAATTGAAGACTGAGAGGAACCAAGACTGAACTCAGTTTTAGCTCACCTGCAGGATTTAATTATCATGTGATGTTAGATATGAGACAGAATTAGAATGAGTCATCTTTGGTAGCATTTGCACCTCTTAAATATCGTATTCTTGCAATTGTAATTTGTTCTATTATTGGGCTATAGAGCCTTGCGACGTGGGTCTGGCGCGCAGAATACGGCTCGCTTCTGAAGCGACAGTTTGATTCCAGAATTTGTTGCTATGTAAGGTTGGAACGAGCCGTTTTAACTTGGAACGTGCTCGCACTGATTATCGGTTAGCTTAGATTTATGCAACTTGCGCTATTCATCGCGGCAATCACCGTGAACAGTGCAAAATGCGCCACTTGGTCGAACTCAATCTCAATCAGCATTTCTAGGAAGATGGGTACATAATCAACGATGACTGCCATTTGAAATCCAGTTGATGTCAACTTCCACCGTCGCACTTCCAGACTGCCTAGGTGTACATATCTGCATTCAATTCGGCCGTGTGGAAGGCTTGTACACCTGGTAACACCACACCTCGAATCTACGTTAATTCGTGATTACGATGTTAGTTGTCATTTATTTAGTTAATACTTGAATTTCTTAGCACACGTCGCGATGCCAATGCTCCATGACAGCAATCGATCTGCTGCTAATTCCAACAACATATTCCGGCTTAGATGTCGATTGTTACCAGGACACATATGACCCGGGTTCTGCGGGAGAACAGTTTCCAACGAATGACAGGCAGTGGCAATCCATGCGCAAGGTGGAAGTATCCGAGATGGATACTCATATTTCCGGGATCACAAGAAGCATAAAAAACCAGCAGCATCGCATCGACCGCAAGTTCAAGCTAGAAGTAGTGGCAGCTCGTAGTCCCCTCACTCTCGTTCACTCGGTTCGCAGAAAGCGAACCCGCCTCGCCACGCCCTTGACTCGACTAGCCAAAACAAGTTGTCGTTTTGCCCCCAATATGCGTGAAGGAAACTACACTATCAGTAGCATTTCTCACCATAATCACGTGTACCTTCATAACATCAATATGGCGTTGCTGATCTGGCGAGTGTTGTAATCTAGATATTTCACTACGTGAAGATCATACTCTCGTTTTCGCTTTACAATGAGGAAAATAAATGTCACTTTGTCACTTAGTCTACAACGATGCTAAAGAAGCTGTTCTCGCTCAGAAAACCAAGCTCGTACGGTCCGAATTTCGTGTTTTACGATTAGCTACACGTAGACATTACAACTTCTTTGAGTTTACAACACACTTGCAAGTTAACCCCTTGGACGCTGTTATCGAATACCATCCAGTATGAGAACATCATCCAATATTTTGTTTTGTAGGAGATAGCCCACTCATGAGCACAAGGCTTTCGATCTCTTCATTCTTGAAATTCCCAGCTACGACTTACTCGACAGAAGTTGTGACAGTACATATACCAACAATTTTCAGGTCTAACATTTCACTAATATCTCAAGGTCTGTGTACACTGTAGTCTGAGGTCAACAAGGTCTACCATAAGGCGCAAGCGCAAAAAGAAGACTGACCTGCCTGGTCAAGAAGTTAGAGAAGGAGTTGAAGCACTTCTGCAATGCCGGCTCTATTACAGAACCCCTATTACAGAGTTTCGCACCAGTAAACTCCATGCAGACTGTCATCGAGAGTTGACGTATCGGTTCGCTTTACGCAAGTGCAAGGATGAGGTCGTTCGTCGTGTCAAGATTTACAGTGTACCCCATTTTCGAAACAATGGCTGTTTTGGTATGACTGTGAATCGTGACCAGAATGCGTCCAAGACCTGACACTCACTCACTCCCTGGGCAAGATCGACATCCGGCATTCTATCGACAAAGACCGTAAGATTTAGTGTCGTTTAGTGCCCTCGGGTTGCTAGGCGATAGCTGGTTGATTCTCCAGCATTAGTACTCGGAAAGGCGACATTGACGTCTTTCGTGGGGGTGGAAATGCTCCCAGGTATTAACTTGCTTTTCATTGACGATTATACACCTTGATACTGAGGAAATACAAATGCAACATACCACGAACGTTAACTATTCAGAATTAACATCTCTCAGTCTTACTGAATTCAATGAATCGACCCAAATTCATCATTTGGACTGTTCACCAGCCTCTAAAAAAAGGGGACAAACCTGTCACGAACGGTTCCAAGTGTGCTTAGAGCAGTAGCCACATTTGTGCTTTGAGAGTCAACGCCGGCTCGTAAGTACCCCATAAGTGGTGCGATGAGTTGATCAGGAAGAAAAACCTTGTTAACCGCATCGAGATAGTGTAATGCACCTGCAGCTTCTTTCTTTTGCCCCTCCGTTCCAAACTCCAAGAGATTTTTCAGCGGCTCCAAAGCTCCTTCCTCGAGAATTGCAAAACGGTTAGCTTCATTGCTGTTCGCGAGGCAGTTCAGTGCAGAAGCTGCTGCTTCTTTCTGTTCGTCGGTTCCAGTTTTTAGGAGTTTTATCAACGGAGTGATAGCCCCACGGCGCCCAATTTCGTCTCGACGTTCGTCATCACTAGCAGCAAGTTTTCCTATGATACGAGCGGAGTATTCCCTCTCCGACCCGGAACCCGTTCTGATCAGTTCCACAAGCGGCTTAATTAAGCTGACAGGGCCTATGGTTTCATTACCACACACAAGTCTTGTCAAAGCGTATTCGGCCCGCTCCTTTTGAATTGTTGTACCAGTGTCCAGAAGATGAAGGAGAAGCATAATTGATCCTTCCACTTGAATGTCATCTCGATGTTTAATGTTCGATGCGAGGTTCCCAAGTGCATAGGCTGCCCATTCTTTTTGTGAAGTCGTGCCTACTCGAAGCAGAGCGACGAGTGATGCGATAGCCCCTTCCTCGACAATAGCAATACCATTCGCTTCATGATTTAAGGAGAGTTGTGCAAGTGCGTACACACTCCATTCATCCGAAGTAGCTTTTAGTGCCTTCACTACGAGTGGAATAGCTCCTTCACGCCCGATTCCTCCTCGAATTTCTTCATTGTGTGCCGCCAGACGTCCAAGCGTGTAGGTAGCTACTTTTTGTTGCATATCCGTCCCAGATCGTAGTTGCGAAATCAGTGGAGGAATGATTCCTGCATGTACAAGTACCGAACAGTTCTCATCACTGTCGCCAATGAGTGCTCCCAGTGTTTCCGCAGCCCACAATTTATGGTTTGCAGTGCCTTTCGCAAGCAATCCAATAAGAGGTTCCGTGATGCCAACGTTGAATAATGTGCTTGCATTTCCACGAGTAGACAAGCACAAGCACCGTACTAATGCGACTTCTTTCTTCTTGTTGTCTTCATGCCGCAGTTCACCCACAAGTGATGTAACTTCTGCGTGAGATGGTACTCGTATATCATCTCGTAAAGCGATGTATTCACATTCGATATCCTTGACGTTGTCGTCATGTATGAACCAACTCAGGCAATGGAGTGCATACAATCGCGTGAAAAAGTCTTCACTAGTATGTACTAAGTGCATCAGCACTGCAACGCCATTATTATTGTACACTTCAGCACGGATGTTTGTGGTGACGCATTTCACAATAAGAAGTAATAAGGTTTGCTCCTTGATGTGTGCTGTTGTTTGTGCTGATTCCAGAAGTGCAATGAGTAACGGAATCGGTAAATTTTCCGTAAGAATCGTTTGTTGCTGGGGGATCGTGTGTTGATCAAACTCGCTCTCTTCCTCGGGTATGTCATCCATTTTCTCATCAGAGAGATTATCTGTCTGATGGGTAGTCAATTTTGCTGCAAGCTCCACCATTGATTCATTTCCATTCTCTAGTTCATAAAACTCTTCTGCGTCCGCGAGAATACTACTCTCTGGTTCAGGTTCGTCAATAGTCAGCACTGTAGGCTCGACAGGATGAGATTCACTCGTTTGTTTTAGCGTAGCAGGAGAAACATTCTCTGGTGCCATACTAACAGAGGTCACTGAAACTGACTTACTCTGATGGTCTACACTAGACAACACGGATTTTGAATGCTCAGAGGCCTTATAGTCGACATTTCCTGGTTCACTGGTAGCTTGCTGGGATCCATTCCGAGCATCCTTCCCATCGACACGTCGTGTTTTCATGAATTCGGCTTGAACGCGGGCATGAATGAATCGGATATCTTCGTGCATGTTCTCAAGTTTGGCGAGGGTGTTCGCAGCATTCTCGATTGTAGAAGTTTCAATCTTCATGACCTTCATGGCAGTCACCACATCCATTGTTTTGCTGAGGTCGTCAATTTCAGCTACGATTTGAAGGCGCTCCTCCTCCATATCGTTGAATTTGAAAAGCCGGACGACTCGGTGCATGGAGTTGTATTTAATCAGATAGTCCGCGAAGTGGTTTGCTGCTGTTTCGAATTGTCGGATGACTTTAGAACACTCGTTGTCTGGGGTTGGGTTGTCCTTGTTCGAGAGTATGCAATAGATCGTCATCATTTGTAGATACGTCTTCTGATTGACACCGCGCTGGCGACGTATAGTTTTCCATAGGTGGGCGATCTTGGTAAGAGCTTTGAATCCAGTCAGCACAGTGTCCATGACCTTCGGGACTTTTGGTTATTGAACTGTCTGAGGCAAATTCTAGAATGATCCACTCGGGACAGTGTGAATATGATGAATGTGAACAGTGCACTAGGAATGGTACCCATGTTAACATTAGTTTGGATAGGACGTCCTGGCACCTTGAAGTGCACTGAACTTGCCTCGCCTGACGAGTGATTTTGTAGTTTGTTTCGTTCGAATTAGCATTTGCTAAACAGCTCAGAAGTTGGTCCTCCATTGCTCGCATTGTAATCTGTGGTGACTAAGTAGCTTCGCTCGACCACTGGACAGTGTATGTTCTGTTGTGCCTATGATTTTAACAAGCATGAGTCCTAATGTTGAATGTGTGGAGACTAAGGCTATTCCAATGTACCAGAAGCCAGTTGTAATCTCGCCTCTTAAGTGGCGTCTATAAGAATGTCTGACCATGATGATGCCACTGCTGTAGTTTGCCACATCTTCTTCAGTTGTCAGTTGTAGATATCACAAGTGCAGCTTGAAGGACAGCAAAGAGCGTTAAAGGACCACAAATACATGTAGTGGTAATGCACATTTGAGCGTATATTACGTGATGACTATAGGACTGTAGCTTGCCGAAATTGTCGATTCCCAATGATCATTGACATCAAGTGCTGAGATGGCAATGCGCAATTGCAGCACGGCTGATGTGTATATCGGTAGAAAGCCTCGTTGTCGAGTTGCCGCTATCGTTGGTTAGATGAAATTCCGTCCACTAATGTCAACCCACCGGCCCATTTCCGTTCTACCAGTAAGTGATGTGGAGGCCCACACGGCCTGGATTGATTTATACAGAGGGGGCCGGTTTGATACTGGCGGTATGAGGTTTACAACTTGTATAGGGTGTAGGTACTGCACTTCTTCCCATTAGACATTGCCTAGGTTGCTGCCAGCAGCTCGCTAGATAAGTACGTTTCAGTGTTTATCTTAAAGGCCACCCCGTACCGGTATTTAATAGATCAAGAGAAGTTAGCGCTCTGCTGCGATGGAAGTTCGTGACCATGATCTCAATTGCACTTTCAGCTTTGAAGATCCAAGCTGTGTGCCAAGAATCGTTCAGATAGGACAGAAGCGTCTTGAATCGAGTAAATCAAATGGAATATGCTACGAGCAGGAAAACTTAGTTTGTGTCTAATTGTTCACATTCCTTGTAAGCCCGTTTGGTGTCACCCAGCATCTCTAGCACCGCTAACGTTCATACAGTCGAGTTGGTTACCGCAATGGCAATTTGAGATTGAGTCTCCTCTTGCCAATGCCATGTTTGTGCATCTGCTAATAGCTTTCAAAAGTACCCCTGAAAGTTTCTTCGTTAATACGAGAAAATCTCTTGAAGCGGTCCACAAGTCAACATACAAGTCATAATCGGAAGTAGTGTATATACTAGGCAGATATAACCAACAGAAACGAATTCAGTGAGAATTAGCGTATCAGGAGTAAGACGTCATGATGAGAACTTATTTAACCGTAATCGATGTAGGAGACGCCTACGTAAGAGCTACCTTCTGACGTAGGTGGACGAAGTTGTGGTTCACTCAGCAAGAACAAACTTTCTGTGCCGTGACAAGCATAGAACTATAAAATCAAATTTTCAACGATGTGCATTTTTGGTTTAATTGATTGTCATCGCGCGATCGGTTAAAGTACCTGAGGGGCTGTTTCACAGGTTCTGGACGCTAATGTTGGATATGACCGCTTGCTGAAAAATTGATATCTCCAAGAAACGTTCTCAGCACGTAAATGCGTTAGGAAAGCAGTTGCCCTTACGTTTATTTCATTCGCTCTGCTCTTCTAAAGCTTTCCCGTTGTCATGAAAACCTCAACAATTGCTAATCAGCAGTGACCATCTATTGGGTCAGGCAATGTGTCAGAATCGTCCAACTAAAGTGATCACAAACCGTCCTCGTAAGATTTACCGCTACCGCGTGAGCATTCTGTTTCCATCCTTCAACGGGTCCTCAAATTTCCAAAGCCGCCTCTGATTGGCTGTCTACTTCAAGGCTTTCCGCATCCGCCACCCATTAACTGGCACCATCAGTCTTTTTACATGGGGTTAAGTTCAGAATGGGATCTAAGAAATTTTCATTGTACTTCACTATGCTGTTTCACTTTCGATTTGGTACTAGGTACCACCCAAAATCTTGAATCTTTCTGTTTAGTCAAACCAACATGTGTCAACTTGCCATTCTTGGGATAAACTCGCGGAATCGATTATCCCAAAACCCACCGATTCGACGATCCAAGTCGGACGTCATTGTCGCTTTTGCGTCTTGAAGGTCGGATCAATCCCTAAAACTGAACATGGGTCTCTCATCGAAGTGTAGTGCGCCGATCATCAACTTTTCAGGATATTACCGCAAGCGTGCAGCCTCGGTGGAGCTCCCTGAACCCACCGCTTGGCTTGAATACCTCCATCTTAATCTCCAGGCCGTCACATGTGCCAACATCATTGGAACAGGCACGAAAGTGCAGTACCAAGTCGTAGCAAGCTATACACCGCCATCCTACCAAGAGGGAGCGATCACGTGGAGTGTCAGTAAACCCTTCAATGCCTACCGACGTTTTCGTAAACAGTTGATGCGGAAACTGCAGCGAGGTCACGTATGCCCTGCTGAGTGTAAGTGGCTTCATTCAGTGATCAAGAACCACTTTCCCAGGCCCAATTTGATTCCCATGACCACGACGCGTGTAGTCGAGACACGATGTCAAGCTCTGGATCGGTTGTTACAGACTCTGCAAGCATCACTGATCAACCGAGGTAACCAAGGCTGCAAGGTGCTCGTGCACAGTGTCTGCCACGAATTCACTTCCTTTATATTGGGTGAAAACACCAAGATACCGGAAATGGCAATGGCATTGTCAAGATGCAGCTCAGACCAAAGCACTCGCGACTCATCGGCGTCTTTCATGTCGGAATGCAGCGATGAAGAAGTCTATTTTGAAAATTTGTCGTCCAATTTCAACAGAAGCGGTCGTGGATACTGCAAGTCCGAGTCAGGGCAATGATATGAGTTTCAATGCATCTTCTTCACAAGGAATATATTGTTCATAAAGTTATATTGTACTATGTTATAACTGTAGACTTTAATCTAGACGCACTGGATCACTTAACCATCTAGGATGTACTCCTGCTAATGCACGTATATATCAAAAACTAGATCATTGTGTGCATTTCATGGCTAAGAATGCATGTAACTCAACGGAAGATGAATCCTCACTTCTGAGTCGAAGGACCATGAACGTGGAGGATACTGAACTATGAAGATGTTGAAAGATGAAAACCAAGTCATTTCTTCATTTCCGTGGCATAGTCAATTGCATAACGCTTTGGATTTTAATACTATTGGAGTACCGATTCCCATCACTCCACTTGTGATACCTGCATAGATTTCTTGAACATGTTAAAAGATAAAACTTAGCTGCTGTTTCTCAAATGTACAAGCAGCGAGACGAGTTTCTTGCACGTCAAGACATCGAGAGTTAATCAAATTCTGACCATGAGCTAGGTATCCTGTATCTCTCCCAAACTCTCTCTGGCAAAGAGCCTGAGGGTAATCAAAGGCTCCTCCCACGTACTCTGGAAACTAGATCTCAGACTGTAGCACATCTGTTGAAGGTAGTGCAAACACTGAGATCAAGCGTGACCTTTATTCAACGAGCAGTCCGTAGCCTCACTTTGTAAGGATTTCGCTCTGTGTAGAGCGTGCACTTTCTGTTTCAACGACTAAGTAGTGCGACACATTTTTCTGTATCCTGCTTGAAGAGGCCCTAGCACATTTTGACGATACTTTTTGGGGGTCATATACTGACCGGATCGGGATTTTTGGTCGGGCAGAAAATGCGATTGAGTTTGGTCGGAACTTCATGTGGAGAGTAAATTTGGATATCCACGCAGCATTTACTCATGCTGTAACGGGGTTACATGAGGGGTACCTTAGAAAGGGTATCGCCTCTAGAAGTAGATATACTTCTGTGAGTATTCGTTTTAGATACTCTGTTGTGGGTGGTATGAATCACACCACTGCCACGTAGGTCTGGTAGCATTTGACCTACTTTTTATATGCATATTAACACCTTCCTTCCTAACGTCGTAACTTACGACATCCATAGATTTATAATAGAAAATGGCTCAGAAAAGATTTTCCCATACTTTAATCAAGTGGTTTTCAGGCAACCGAATTATATAAGCTGCGAGAGGCTCTGCGACAAAGTTCACAAAACTGGGACAGGGATATAGTTCAGGATGGGAAAAGGATACCAGAGGTCTTGCCAACACCACTTATTCGAGATTTTGCTGGCGGACCAGCATGAGGACTACCCGCCGCGAGAAGCACACCAACCCGGCCGCCCCAGCTACGGCAGCACACGACGTTGACTTTGGACATTGTGGCGACAGCTCAGGGCGGTGGGATGGACATCGAAACGGCCGACCGGAATCCAGACCGACTGGACGTATACGAGTTCGAATAATGATGTCCTAATCGGTGAGCGTGCAGTTGTCGAATATGCCTTCCAGTATGGCTTGCTGGTGGATGATGATGACGATTCGGCAGGAGCAGCAGCAGACACTGATGAGCATGTAGCAGACGAACACAAAGGAGAGGAAGGGAGTGGTGGGGGTGAAGGCGGTGGAAGCAATGGCGGCATTGACGACGCCACTATTCGACCATCCCTGATAGACACTAGTGTTCTGCTTACACAGTTGACCAGATATTTGGACCAGGCACCGATACATCAGAGGCTGAGCTGTCACAGAATGCCGTCACCAGAGCCTTTGATCGCTCACAGAGAGATTTCGACGCAGCCGAGGAGCTACGGGACGTAGCGGCCAATTTGCACCTGCTGACGGGGGCGTCAGGGATGGAGAGCAAGGAGGAGGACGAACGTGTTGGCGCTCCCCCTCCTGCTCCCCTACGGCGACATCAGATCCCGGCAAAACCGAACGCTGACGTGAACGTATTGCAGGACGGCGAGATCAATAGTGACTACGAGGATTTCAGCTCCGGTGATGAGAGTGATGAAACTGCGATCGCTGATGACGACCACGATTGCATCGGCAACGAATTTGGTGTGGAGGGTGATGAAATCTCTGACAGTGATGCGGAGGAAATGGATCAAGCTTTCCTCGCATCACTGCATGTTGGTGACAATGCTTTGAGTAAGGCAGCCCTTCAAGAGCGCGAAAAAGCTCTGCGGGCGATGGAGTGGACTGCACCTTCAGCAGAGTTTGAGACGGATAAAACTCCGTACCCTGGCTTGGGTGCCGAAGAGGCGAGACCTGTGCCTGAACCGCTTGACGTTTGGCGATCACCACTCCTGACGTTCTTCTACTTCGTGCCGAAATCCCTTTGGGTCTCGATCACTACCGAGACCAACCGCTACAACTTACAGCAAGTAGATAAACGAGCGGCCAAGATGGCTGCGCGTCAGTCCGGGTGTCAGCGTGAGACTACTGCTCAAATTGCTCGTGGCTTGAGGGCAACTCAAGCCTACGGAGCACACGAGATACTTCATGTAGTTGGGCTTCTGGTGGCGCGTATGCTGTGCCCTCAGAAGAGGCGCTTTGCTGCGCATTGGGCCATGGTCGAGGACGGCGCAATACCTGCCGGACGTTTTGGACGGTACATGAGTCGTGACCGCTGCAACAACATCCTGCGTGACCTTCACTTTATCGACAATACTGTGGACCACGACCGCGACAAGCTGTGGAAGCTGCGTCCTGTAGCGGACAAGATCCAGGAACGATTCTTGTCCGGCTGGTCTCTGCCTGCCGTCTTCTCATTTGATGAAGGCGTACTTCCTGCCACGTCGAGACGCAACCCCACTCGGACCTTCATGTCCGACAAGCCGCACCGCTACGGCTCCAAACTATTTATGCTGTGTGACGCAAAGACAGCGTACTGCCACAGGTAATTGTTTTTATGTCGTAGCTTACGCCTTCCTACACATACAAACAGCTCTTTATGTCATAACCATTAAGGTTTGAAGTTTACGTGGGCAAGCAGGATGGTGTTGACAATGGGGTAGACTTCAAGACGGACGCAGCTGCCGTAGTGCGTAACCTGTCGACTGCTTTCACTAGTGAATCGCGCCACAACTGGCATGCGGTCGTGATCGACAGGTTTTATTCTTCGGTTCTTCTTGCTGTGGAGCTGCTGAAGATGAACGTGTACGTGGTAGGAACGGTCCAGACTGACCGCTTGGGATTCAACAAGGTCATTCAGTCTAAGCACAAGACGCGTCCAGCAAGTATCCCTCGCGGCTCGTTCCTCTACTCGCGGTCAGTAGCCATCCCTACCCTGACCTCATGCATTTGGTGGGAGACCGGAAACCTGTGTACTTCGTGTGCACAGGCTCCACCATGACGGCGTCGGCAATCTAGCGTAAAGTCAAGCGTGTGGGCGCGTTACAAGTGGGGTGCCCTCAGTCTGTGAACGACTACCAGAACTGGATGAGCGGAGTTGATCGTCATGATCAACTCCGACTCCAGAGTTACTCTTTGCAAATGTCCACCCGCTTCACGAAGTACTACAAGGGGCTATTCTTAAGGGTTGTGGATCTCGCGCTGGTGAACGCGTTCCTGAGCCACAAAGAGGCAGCGAAGATTAAGGGCACGATTGCCATGCCAAGGGCTGAGTGGTTTGCTGTTCCCCAGAATCAGCTCCTGCAGCTCAAGCCTGAGGACTTTGTGGGGGTCCAAGCTACGCCACCTGTATCCTGCCAGAGGCGTCGGCGGGCACCCATTCGCATGATGAACGCGCTTGAGCAGGCTGATGACTGGATCACTGTCAGCGGTGTCCAGAAGCGCCGCTAACGGTCGTGCAAGGTCTGTGCGCTCTTACGAACGGAAAGAAGAAGTCCTTCGCGACGACTTACTTTTGCGAGCGGTGCTCCATTGATGACGCAAAGTGTTGGCTCTGCAACAAGATCCGCCGAGTCTTCAACGGTGTCCCAAAGACCTGCTTCTAGATCTGGCACGAGGACTTTGGGGCTGGGCAGGGTATTCCAACCAACCTGGGGAAGCGCGTAGTGCTGCACCGGCCCGGCCAGAACGCAGGAAAGTGCAAGAAGACCCGGCGGGAACTGCAGCTTCGCGGCGAGGAAGTAAGCGAGCGTGGGGGCGGCGACGGCGGCGGCAATGAAGGCACTGGTGATGAAGGGTCTACTGGTAGGCTGCGTGTCATTTGATGAGTGGTTAGCGTCGTGCTGTTGAATGCAAAGTTTGTTGATTCGACGTACTTTCTTTTGGTTGATTTGTGAAGTGAGCTGCGTGGAAGCGGCACTTGTCGTCCATCTGTTGACTGCCCTTGACGTCAGTTACGACATTGAGCCGAGATGTTCAACTCCAATGCCGTCACCCTTACGACATTGGTTTGAAAACCCGCTAACAATTTATACATCTATCTTCAAGTCAAACATATGGCCAATACAAATACCTAGTGACTTTGTATGTCATAACTTACGACATGTGCTTAGTCGTCTGAGGCGACGGTAAGAAGGTGTTAAGGTTAAATTAGAGTCAATTAGTAATTTATATTACAGACCAAAAGACCTAGGCCGTGTTCGCAGCAAATCACATTATGCTGAAATCACGATTTCAGCGTCATCACGAGTAGAAGTAGCATTTGAGCAATGCCCACGTAATCGTCTTTTTGGTTTTTCGTGTTTGCAGCCGCAATCCATTTTGCACATCAATGTATCACAGATAGATTTCCCTTAGAAAAGAAACTCCAAGATGGACGAGTTATTTTTGGTGTTTCTTGTCGTTGTCTGTGTGCCTCTCGTGGTCTCTCGGCGTACGTCACGCCGTGAAGTGCACGAGAAGGCTGTACGATTGCTTGGTTTGACAACTTCGGATGACTAGCACTTCTTCGAAGCTATCCATCCGTCACCAAACACCAAGTTGTTCCGTGATAATTTTCGCATTGATGCCCAAGCTTTTGACGCGCTCTTTGAGCGATGCAAGCCCTTTATTAGCGACAAAGTACGTGATCAACGCTAACTACTGTCTGTTGCATTAAATTGAATCGGTACAGCTGCAACGTGCAGAGCACAAGAGGTGCTGTTTGAACATTCGTACTCAACAGTACATAAGTATCGTGTCAATGATACAGAAAGCATTAGATCCAAAGTTACCACCTTTTGTGAACGTTCTTTTGTGTTTAGCATTCAACTTGCTTGTTAAACTGTTCCACCGAGCCTTGGTCAAACTTTTGTCGGCCGTTGTAGCCTTGTGTGCTTCCTCGTAAACTTGAAGGAGGTTGAACTCCTGCCAAACACTCGGGCCTGCTTGCTCTCGTCCCCATCAGTGGTCTTCTTCTGGCCGGTCTTCTTCTCCTTCTCCGCCGTAGCGGTTGCCTGTGCTGCCGTGCTCTGTTTCCCCATCTTGCATCGCACCCGAAGAATTCCCGATCGATGGATCTAGTCACATTTTAAAGGGGAAACAACTGACTATACTGTCATTTTGAATACGAACATCAACACCGAAACTTCATTTTGGCACCTTCATTTTTTGGAAAACGGGTAGGACCCCGTTTTTTAAAATGAAGGAGAAATCATCATTTCGGAGCAAAATTGCGTTTTGAAAATTTGCGTATTCGCGAAGGTTCATTTCGTGAAAATTGCTATTATCCCTTCAAAATCATCATTATCCAGCCATCGCGAACACGGCCCTAATTAACTATAACTAAATCAGTCTAAAATCTACTCTAAACTGGCTATTAAGTCCCCTTAGACGAGGGACTAGTGAACTACCGTTCACTTAGAGTTGTATACTCTTGATAACACGCTTTCTCAAGCAAGGCACTCGTGTGACCCCGTCACACTTGGTAGCACTTGTAGTCAATCCTAGCTTACGCGGGTACATTGACTACCAGAATCCCCTGTGGCTCCTTTACGGTAAGCCAAGAAGGATAGATGGGAGTTCCCTCATTTGACTGACTCTCAGTTTGAGTCGGTCCGGAAGATGGTGGGCATCATTGGAGGAGATGCTCTCCGAAGCTTGGCGGCTGCTACGCCGGCCGAGCAGTTTGGGTTGGTCATTCCCACCAGCGTGTTCTGATCGCTATCTAACTACTATGACGCGGCTGTGACTAGGCCCATGGAAGCATTGGTGTAGAGGACCGCAAAATTACTCTAGTTATGGTCGTTTGCTCCTCTCGTGGTTACAAGAAAATTGCTATCAGGCGTCCGAGTACGTTGTGAGGTATGCGGTGGCTGGCTTGAATAAGCTTACTAACAATTTGGTGTACTGCAGACGTCACGATCACTGCGGCCACTATTGATTACAAATGGACTCCTGGTGATGGTATCCGTACGGTAGCTATGTCTCCTTCGGATACGCAGAAATGAAAACAGTGTCCGGGTAGATGATAGTGGACATGGAGAGAGTACAATTGACGTTTTTTGGCCAGAGTGGCTATCATCACCACAAGTTGAGTGTTTTAGATATGAAAAGGTTGAGATCGAATGTGATATGGACTCCCTGTTTGACTTAGTGGCGTGACCTATCGCAAATGGTCGGTCTTTGATCATTACGCGACAGATGAATTATCCTTGTTGCAAAAAACGTTTCGTGATCTGCTACGATCCCGTATCCTGAATTGAAAATATTATAGCGCGTATGAATGGCCTCCTTACGCACTAGTTGGATTTCCAGATCCGCGCATACCTTGGAGTTGCGCGCTACTATTTGATGTGGTACCAAAACCAACTCAACTAAGGCTCTAATTTATCTGCGTCGTGTTGGCAAATTTGAGATTTAAACTCATTGTGCATATCTAGCTAGTAAAAATACGTCATGTGTTCACTAGTGTAGTACACCACAGACGCCAAAATCTTGAAGAGATTACGTGTAGCAAGAATCGCTTTGAAAATTTCCTCACACGCCCATCACGAAGGGGGCAAACGAATGTATTGCCTCGAGTAATATCGTGGGCGTGATGAGCAGCTCCCACTTGAGATATGTGCTAGGCCGACCTTGGGATTATCGTGCTATATCATTCGTGCAGACAACCCTGACGTCGATACTGCTGATTGAACTGGATATTCCTCGTAGCAGCGCGACATCCACCACCCCAGTAATTTAATCGCCAGACTATCAGCTTTACCAGCAAGCAAGGCGGTCGCTCCTCCACTCCGCCGTGAATGCAAGGAGTAGTTGTTAGTCGGAACACCTGCTCGTGATGCCGTAGTCTTACGTGCCTGTGAGACCGTGTCCGCATTGAGGTCTGCACAAAGATATCTGTGACTCACACATTTTAACTCTTGGCGGGCTCTATGGACATGCCTTAGGCTTTAACTGGGCACAACAGTCGGTCACCCGTCTTGTGCATGGTCCTCCAAGCGCCTCGGCCGTATTGACCGTTCTTTGCGCCACTCAGACCGATTGTAACCGTAGTGGCCTTCCTAGTGTTGACGTGATTCCCTCGTGAATCTGCGAAGAATACGTCCTTCGTTTTAAGGCAGTAAAATTTTCGGGTGCCCCACAACAAGATATTCAGACCTTCGCAGCAAGAAGAAGTAACTCAGAAGCACGTTGCCCCACAGTAGGCGATCTCGCGGTCGATTCATATGAAGGGACCGATGGGGAAGTCGTAAAAAGGCGGGTGAAACAGGTTGCTTCTTCGATACAGGAACAGACAAACGCTTGATGCCGAGTAGCAATATTGTCAACTGCGGGGATCATGATAGTTCTATACCACCAAACCGGCGGTGATACCAAATAATACTGGACAGCATGGACTGGATTGTTGTGTACTGATTGCCGTAACCTGTCTTGTTCATCCATATTTCCACAGGTATATAGCGAAGTAGGCTAGCTTAAGTGAGCTTGAGCTGCCACTTCTACGACACCACGGTGGCCACCCCATTAACGTCGCGAAACGATTCCATCGCTGCCAGTGTGAGTTGTATTTTGCTGAAGTAGACGTGGCCAAGGCGTGGCGGCACAGAAACTTTCCCATACGCGACAGAGATCGTCGTAAGGTGCTTGCACGTGTACCTGTTGCCATGAAGATGATAAGTACCATGTAGACCACGACTTGCGTGCGACATTGACCACGCAAGAGACCCCGCATCCGCCATTACGTTAAGCTTGCCGGTGATGTGTTCGGCGGAGATAGATAGCTGAAAATGGGTTCGTGAGCGAAAGCGGTCGGATGTTCAGCTGAGCGGTGGGATGGTGGCTGTAGCGCCATGACGACCAGGCTATAGCACTAGTGTTATCAATGTGGAAGCATACGTATACCGGGTGAGATTGAGTTTCCTTTTGCCAGTGCGACCCCCACAGAAATACGGTTAGAACAGCACTCTGATGCTCACGGATATTGATTGATCTGCTGACAGATCCGGAGGCAAGAGCTTCGCACTCTTTCTTCGGGTATTGCACTCGGATAAATTCCTTGCGTTGAGGTTCCAAAGCGCAGAATCCTGTGTTGGACGGATCCAAGTAAACGTGGACGGATGGGTTCGTGTTCTTGGCGAACAGAGCCACAGGAACACCATTGAAGCGGTCTCTGTGCACAAGAATAGCATTAAACTATCGCAGATCTTCGATGACCTCGTCGTCTAGTACCCGTTTGCCGTATTATGGCATAACAATTGCTGCAACGTGCGTTCTCTGATGGAAAGCGCGAGCAGCAGGAAAACATGTGACGACGTGACGGTACACACTGAACAGCTTGTTCAGCTCGGACTTAGTCGCACTTCCGGCTGCCAATAATTTAGATACCAGTTGACTGGCGTTGACGAGCTTTTCTTCAGGAATCGATACGGTCCCTGCGCTCGTGTTCCATGTCAGGGCTAAGGCCTTGTTGAGTGAGCGCCAAGGCTTAAACTTTTTGTCGTTAAGTGAAGGGGGCCGAGGACAGTGGCCATTGCCTTGCGTAAGGCAGTATTAGCATCGCGACACCTTGTTCCTGTATTCACTTCGACACATGTGTGATCATCGCACCAGACGTTGCCATGAAAGCGATTTGTGTCGTCAACGCCCACGGACTGTGATTGGTAGTGTCGTGTAGGACACGATAGAATTCTCACTTGTCGGGTGAGTTCCCACCAACAACTCACGCTTCCCCGTTAAGGTTAGCGATTTGTTGGATCAAACCTGAAGACCAGGAACGATCCCTTATACCGGGTCGGTTGTAAGCGCTTCTGTATACCGAGGTTGTTTTAGGTAACCCTTACCTACACCACGAGCCACGAGCTTAGAATAGGGTGTTATATTGCGCTTTCGCGCGTAACCCTGCAGTCCCTCAGAGGAAAGGGTACCGGCGTGTTAGGCCTTATATAGGGGTGTCGAGGTATAACCTCGACGGGGAGCGAAATATACACTAGGACCTTAATAGACCATTAATATACACGTAACGACACTTCACTGTCGCCTCTGATCTCTCGGTCACACCAACTCTTGACCTGACCAGGATAAACTCTCGGTTCAATGTACCTTGAGTCTACCAACAGGCGTCCCACACAACTGAGTGTGTCCTGGTACTTAAATAAGCTAGCTACACTTACCTAAGTCGGACTTGACTCTTGTTAGCTAGGGGGAAGACTGCGTTTTATAAACGACTTAATGTGAGGCTCAGAGAGCCTCTGTATGTCATCCTATGTTTTGTCCTATGCCTATATACAAATATCAAGTGTAAACAAATCTCTGTAGGAGCCTCCAAGGTTTCAGAATAAGTACGACCGAGGGGTCTACAGCTCACCCCTTAAGTACGGATTTGGGACTGTACAGTCGTGAGACGAGGAATCTGAGACGGGTACAGAGCCTTATCTTGGCCTAATCCAGGAAGCCTCGGCCAGGTTATATTACGCCAACCGAGGCTCTCGGATGTCACTATTCCTTCTCTGTCACTCTGTCGCGGGACGTATAATCCTCCAATGGGGTGAACCCTCGCTTTTCATCGAAAGGTTCTGTGGCGGTTGCCCCCTAGCGACTGGGTCGCTACTCCACCGTTAGAACCCAACACCACAGTAGAACTCGTAGATATCGTTGATAGCCGTTCCTGCGAGCGAGTAGTACGCGGGCGAACCGCACCACCAGAACCCACAAGCACGGTCGATGACTACGTAGCCATCGAACGTAAATGCGAACATGTGAACTGCGTTTTTGTTTACCGGTATGTGCCGGAAAGCTCCGGAGACGTCTCCGAGCATGGGTAACACCTCATCGTCTGGGTTCTGCGTTCGTAAGTAGTGGATTCGTCGAGCTATGTCTCGCGGCGGGTTGTATGTTATAGGCGGAAAATTGTCGCGCTCGGTGAAGTCGTTAACAGAACTTCGTTGAGGATATAAGTAGTCGTTGATAACGCGGGTATCACCCTCAGCCTTGTCCACAACACCGTTGGGGCTAATGAAAATTTCCGACCATAGTGTTAACACGCTCTCGTCAAAAGCGAGGTAGCGCCCTTCTTGTTGACCATTTCGAAAATGGTTTTTCACTGCCGCAGGGTGGTGGTGAGCACTTTTGTGGTTCTTGGGGCGGAGTATTTGTTTGGGCGGTTTTGATGATATCCAAGCAGGACAAACTCATTGACTTACAACGATGTTCCAGCGATGATAGATATCATGGTATTGTAAAGGTGATGGCGATTGTAGTTCATACAGCGCTTTGTTCGGTCGATTGTCCGAGAACGTTTGCCCGCAAACCAGCCGCACAAACATGGGGAGCGAGAACCCAGATCGTTTGGTTAACCTCGGTCGCAAATATAGCCGAGTCTCTGTCGATGCTGTCGTCGGGGGTTGTCAGTGTCGGAGGTTGTACATGGAGGGAAGGTGCGAATTCATATAATTGCAGTAGTCGATTTCGTTCCGACGCGGCAGCAAGTCTGTGGAGGGTTTGTAGTTGGGAAGCAATGGACGTACACGGGGGCGCAAGCTATGGGTGATGTTGGTACATCCGCGAGAGCTTGCCGTCGGCAATGATAGTCAGAGATCTTGGCAATCTGAAGCTAGGCCCTTGTAGCGCTCGATAATGTACGTCTTGACAATATCTGGTAGCAACGTTGGCTTGACGTGAGCACTTTTAAGTCAAAGCATCCTCCATTACATTACCGGAACAGCCTGCTTGATAAATTGACTTCATGCAGAGCCGCTTTGTACGTTGAACTGGTAAGACAGCCAATACGTCTGTGGGCACAGACGACTCTCTACGAGGACGTTCTACCGGCCGGATTGACTCTGGATTCTGTCTAGGGCGAGATCCACTGTACTCACGCGCTCGACGCGACCGACGGTGATCAAGTAACTCGAGCAAGTCTTCATCGGTACGCGAAAACTCGCCTCCGACCAGTTTTGCTGCTGTGATATCGCGCGATACGATGAAGCTTCGGAATTTGCTGAACTTCGTAGTAACCCAGAAGACCATAAGTTTCCAGCCTAGCGGATCGGTTTCAGAAACACCTCGATATCGGTCTGTAGTTGAGCGCGCTGGCGATGAGATCGACAATGTCTTGATTGTAGAAATGTAATCCAAAGACATGGAGGTATCGAAGCGCACTGCACACGTCGCTTCGTGATGTTGCAGGAGTGGCCGGTCGTAGGCTGTTTCTCTCCGAGAAGTCAGTAAAGCTGATGTTCTGTTCTTGAGCAAGTGCTCGATCCCACAGGTCAGCTGGTCGACAGTGCATGATCGATAAACCTTCATGACCAAATCCGATGTGAAACAAGCCGCGGCAAACCGGAGGAAATGCCAGGAAGGGTACGTGGCTAGATTGTTGCATACGTTCAAGTATAAATTGAGCAGACTTACCTGTGAACCTCGCGTGACGTATTGATCGGTGAACTCGCTGCTGCGTGACTGATGGTCGGAACGCCCCTCTCGTACATTCGGTTTCGTCTTCGCTGGGATATTCTGTTTCTATGATACTGGAGCCATCGATGAACGGTGAACCCCGGCCATTGGGATCCAGTCGACGGGTTCGCTTGCCGAGGGTGCGATTCTGTTGTCGAACAGCCTTGATGGGTTCGGTATCCTCGTCACTAGAAGTATTCATGGAATCTTCAGGAGGGTTCAATTCCCCCGTAAGTGGAGGGGATGAATGCGAGTTGTCGCTGGAGTGGGACGCATGTAGGTCACGGTAGATATCCAGTGTGTTCTTCTTACGGGATCCCTTCAGACAGTCTAGAATGTGTTGACGACGACCATATACCACGCGGAGGTCGTGAGGTCGGGCCAACGGCACCATTTCGTCGGGTAGGAATGGAACGGTGAGTGACGCCCGAACCACTGCAGGTAAATCACTCCCGCTGTTGCGTCTCAAGCGGTAGGCGCCAATAACAGTGTTCTGTTGTTGGAGTAGTTCCTTAGGATTGACTACCATGTCGGAGATAGAGGCCCCTACTTGGTGTGCGTAAGTAATCGGGTCTGCCTTGATTGCTCGCGGTGGGTCATGAAGTTTTACCGTGACAAATTCGGTACCCACAAGAATGGTCAGATATGGTCCGTCGGCTAAAACCTCGTACCGGGTGACCACTCCATACGTCCACAACCCTGTCTATGACCGCTCGGCTGGATGAACGCCATGAGATGCCCTAGATACGTTCCTGGCCAAAGGTTAGACTCTTTAATGTCTACGACTCGTAGCTGCAGTGCGTCCCCTGGGACCGAGAACCCCTGACCGTCGGATTCCCCGTCGAGGTCCGGTCCGATCAGGCGGACAATAACGTCGTCTCCATCAATGCGGTGGGCTTTCACATATCAGAACTCACTGAGTGACGGTACGTGAGCGGGACCGAGAAAGGAGAGGGCCCCAACAGCAATGTCAGAGGAAGTAATTGTTGGGCAGAAATGGGTGCTTGGGAGACGTTGTAGCTGCAGGAAGATGATGCTACCAGTATGGTCGTTGGCGCCTCAATGCAAAAGTTAAAGTGAGGTCTGAGGAGTTCCTGCGGGCCTTGAGTATCTAAATATACGTATGGGATTCGGGTTCTTATCGCTCCCGGAAAACTAATCATCTTTCAAGGACTGATCTCCATGACAAGAATAGGAGATACCTATTTTAAATTTGTCAAGTGCTGTAGTTATAAGAAACACCTGGATGTGAATACCAATGTTAAGTTAAGTTTTCGCGGTTAAAATGTAATGAAGAGATCACGATATGTGTTGTAGTGTGCCTGCGTCCCATCGACAGCAGACAAGGCAACCCAAGAATGGCGGAGCGGGTGAAAAGTAATGCGTGCAAGATGCAGAATGACGCCTGTTGGTGGTGAGTGGTGGTTTCTGTCGGCAGCAGTAACTTCTGCAGTACCTCCTTGCGTCAGAAATCATCTATTAATTTCCGCCAAACAAGCATTAATGTATGGTACTGAGAGACCTCGTGCAACGTGCTAATCCAAATCATGCATTTTCTTCATGGTTAACGTGTCCTTCACTCGGTTCCTCTAGGTAGACGAGCATATAGATGAGATCCGAGTAATTATTACTGTAATACGCATAGCCACATTAGTCCATGGTATCATCCCTCGACCAAACAGACAAGACAGAATGCTGCTCTGCGTATCAATGATGCTCTACCCTCTATTGTGCTAAACAGTACCGTTTAGATTCCAACTCGTGATGCCGTTGATACAATTTTGAATACCAACTTTATTTGGGTTGTTTATTAGGTTTATCCTTCTACGGAACTATCATACATTTGATTTTGTAAATACCAAATATCGCAGATATGCCTCTAACATATATACCAATTAGTGCACTTCATCATTACTATACTTTAGCATCCATTATGGACTTCAACTCAATGAAATCTTTGAGACAGTGCACTCGTTGGTTCTGTCAAAACCTGCGGGTCGGCTTCCAAGTTGCTTCCAATACTATAGCACATAGAAACAAGTTCCGGTATTGTATTCGATGGCTGATGCGTGTACCTTACTCCCACATACGAAACAGTAGTATTGAGTCCTTGTTTTCGGGACTCTTATATAATAGTAATGTTGATGTTGGAACGATGTTTACGCATTTGGTTTTCCGTGTGTATAGAACTAGGCGAGCGATGCAGGCTTCGTGGTTATAGATTGACAGCGTAAATGGCCATTATGCACGCGATAGTCCGAACATTTTGCGTGTTTACTGAGTGTGTCCGAGGTCCAGCTTGAACATGGACACGATGCTGCTATCAAATCTTATCATGTGCATGCCAAAGATCTTCAAGGTCTCGCCTCCCATCCTCACTTCATCTTACACTGTCCATCCGCCAGAGTGACTCAGTTGTACTTCGTCGGTTCGTTCGTGTACGATTCTCGATTACCCATTGTTGCTGATCCATGTTGGCCATGCGATATTAATGCTGCAGCTTGTGGACAATACCACCGAAAGTGATAGAATAGTGTAAGTGGTGTTGCATCGTAGAGGAAAACATTGACAGCGACTGGTCGATTCAAGCTGCGATCCCTCTTCTCTCATCAGGATATCAGTATCATCTCCACGTCCGGACGGACTGCTTCCAAGCCATCTAACTTCTATTTCTGCTACGTAGCCAACGTCTCGCGAACGTCACTCGAGTTGGTCGGTCTAAATTCGTTCTCGTTGCTGTCCTAACAAAGGCGTGAGTCGTCTCAACTCAGTGGTCAACATCACTACATTATTAGCCTCGGAACGAAGGATGATGAATGTGTCTCCATGCTCCGCCGTCTTTAAGCGGGCGATCTGCCCTCATCTGCAGCTCTTCCAAGAAGAATACAAACGGTGCGTCCACCGAAAGCGTTCGTCGAAGAAATCAATAGTCGAGTCCTCACAAGTAGGGACGATTTTGTCCACGTTACCACCCTATGCCTTACCTTTAGAAGTAACCGGGCCCGCGGCACCAAGGTCGGTCTTGGGTTCTTTGAAGTCTAGTCACCCTTACCAAATTGCTGTATGTTACTGTAAAATCTTTCGCACTTCTTCTCCATAGATCCTACGGTGCGTTCTCTGTCATCAAGTGTGTGTTCATGTTTACTCCTAACGAGTCAACTTCAGATGTTTCCCGCATTGTTGTCCATGTCACGTGGAACGGAGCTACTGTGGATCGCCTGTCGAAGTGTCGGTGTATTTTAACCAAAGCATTCACGATTCTGGGTCTCACTTCGACAAAATGAAAGTTTTGCTCTTTGCTCGCTTCGAAACTGCAGATGAACACAAACTCCCAGTTGAAATCTCCTCGCTGCAACACCTTCGAAGCATTCCCCCAAATGACTCGAGTGTGGAATCGCCGTGGATCGAGGGCATTCGCGACCAGAGCCAAGATTCTCTCACCTTTATGCTGAATGGAGAGCCTTACGATAAATGGTATTATCATTGGGAGAGCGGTTCGCATAAGACTCAGCGTGCTACCAAACACGTACTAAAAGCTTACGTATTGTACCAAGCCAATCGTCGATCGACATGCTCCCAAGACACAGCATCGATAGGGCAAAACAACCAACCTACAAGTGAACGGCTCGACTTACTCTGTATTGTGACATCACCTCCGTTTACTCTGGTGTCATATCGTCGCTCGTCTTTGAATGAATCCGTAGCTTCGTCAATTAGTCAAAATCCGAGTGGCAACGAAAACACAGCCTCTGTGCTACAGTATGAGGTACGTTCGACTCACTCCGAACTTCACCAACGAGTGCACAATTATATCTCCAGAAACAATAATGAAGAGCATTTTCGCCCTTTCAAGACCGATGGCGATACAGATGAAACCTTTGAGCTGTGCGGACCGTCTCCAAAGCAGAACGACCAACTGATCAACGATCAACTCCCAATCGATCGGTTTTGTGAATTTCAAGAGCGTGAAAGGCTTCAATTCTCGTTGTTATCCCCAGAGGATGCGGCACTGTCGAATCCATTATTACACAACCAGATACAATCTCAGGAGCAACGGCTGGTGTTTCACAGAAAACGATACCGAGATGAGAATCAACAAATCGAGTCAAATAAAAATCTGAGTGAAGACAGGCAAGTTTATCATGGTCAGGTGGAGCAATTCGTCACGTGTGAAACTAAATCCTATTTGGCAACACAATCACTGCTGGATGAAGACAGTCGTGTGGTTCCGCAAGCAAGATTAAAGGCCATCGAAATAGCAGCCAAAACGACAACCTTTGCTCCAAAATCGTTCAGCAAGCGACAATTCGACAGGCGCGAATTCCAGTTACAACAGCTAACCGACCTCGCAATCATTCACTGCTTCTTATCGCACTTCCCGAACAGAGAGACAAAGGATCTGGAATTGATTTTGGCGAAGGCGGTCGTCAAATATTGGCATTATGAAGTTACGGATGCGTTACATCTCTCCAGACTGCTGCTAATCGTCCCTACTGGTGAAAATACCAAACCCACATCTGCCACAATGAGCTACAAAGTGAGGGAAATCATATGTGTAGTTCTCGAAGTATGCGTCTGGATATTCGCATCGGAGACTGTGGAATTGGCACAACACCTCATGACTACGTGCTACCCATTGCTGGATGGTCCGACAAATGGAAGTTCAAAAAACAGCAACACTGGAAGGGCTCTTTTGTCGGGTTTCCTGAAGTGTGTTGGTCGTTGCTGGAGTGTCCTTGATGAATTTCTCCACACCAACTTTCCAATGTCAACGATGATCCACGGCGTTCATGACTTAAGTGATGCCATCCTAAGCGTTGTGTACAGTGATTTGATGTTTCAGGAGCTACGTCCTGAGCTACAAAAAGTGCTAGAACGACCGGAGGTTTATTTTGACGACGATACAGGCGACTGTTTGTCGGATTCCATACACCGTACCCTTCTGGGGTGGCGAGGTTTCGTTGCTCAATTGCGAGAAGGATATCTGGTGCGTGTGTGGTAAACGCTGGAATCACCTTACACTAATGAATATTGTGTGTCTTTGGTGATTAAATGGTGGAAGAGAGGACAATGCGCAATACATCCCATGCAACTGAATACACGATCTAATCCATGGATTGGTGAGTGGCTGCTGCAACCTAACAGTGTTGTAGTTAACCTCCACAAGGATCCAAGTTCAAGATTACAGTCCCGGCGTGGAAAGAGAGTCGTACCTTCGCTGTGGACATCGTGCTTGGCCTTATCGGGATTGTTGCACCTGAAGCTTGCGATCGAGGGTCCCGTGTACACTATTTACGTACGCTAAACGCTACAGTGTATACTGTTGTTCGTACTAACGCGCTGCAATGCTTAGGTTCGAGCAGAATCGTCGTTATTACCACCTGACAATCCGTGGCTGCGACTCATTTGTGATGGTCGTGCAAGGGTAGCACCAGTGGCACCCAACGGTCTGGCATCTCTGTTGACAGGATCGTCGGGCAGTTTCGGTGGTGATTACATCGGTCACCTACAGCAGTCCCCCAACAGAGATAGCAAATCGAGAAGATGCGATGGGGATGTTCTCGACGACAGCCTTATTTCCATCGATTTTTACTGGTGGCCATTACGACAAACAGATGATGAAGTGGATATGCTTCTCACGGCTTACCGAATGAAGGTGACGCTACGGTTAACACACCAGGGTATTTCATTTGAAGGCTGCGCGCATCTCGACTATGGGCTCGTAGAGTTGGATGCGATCGTGGCAGCGCCAACACCCCACCTGGAACTATGGTCTCCGAGTGATCGCCTTCAACTTGTAGTGAACTGGCAGCAGTGGTTAAGCGTTGAGGGGTCCTACCTCCAAACTTGGTGAGAGGATGCTCTGTGTGTCGAGCAAAGGGAAATGGTTCAAGTACAGACAATCGCGCAGACTCCTGTAGAGACGAATAAGGGTGACATCTGGATCAAAATGAAGACTGCATCTAGAAGCACAGGGGTCATCACGTGTTACTTTTCGCAATCTTCGATTGTTACTTGGCGTCGGATGGATCAAATTGTGTTTAAATGTGATTATTTTACCTAGTATCACTACCCAACATGTTGCAGATTTTTCCTCTTCACTTCTTCAACTCATCAGTATTTATGGACCGTAAATTATGGTCCATTCCGTTCCCATGCATTTAACTGATTGCGAGTAATGCGACAATGCATTCTTTATCTTGTGGTGGAAATATAACGTGCTGATCGTTGATTTATTTCACCAAGCAAAGGGAATTGTTAGATTACTACGACTAATAAAGGAGGCAGAGCTAGAATCTTGTCGCTGGATGCTGTTGTCATGATGAATGATGATACTAGATTCTTTTGTACATACAAGTTCCAGAGTATTGAACCGACACGCCTTGTTAGTCTGTCGCCCTAGGTATATGTTTTCACTATATCCAACGTAAAATTGAAGCGCATGAATGGACCAGTAGCTCGATTCACAATTCATTACTGAATCTTACTTTCACGAAAGATGCTGGTCAATTCATGCGCTTCAATTCCAGAAGATCTCCCTGCTGAATTAGCAGAGCTGAGGCGTGTTTATTCTCCAGTAAAGATGAAGCTTGACACGTCGAGATTACTCTTCAGGCTGGTCGTTTTTCTTCTTCATCCCCGTCTGAGGCGTCAGAAGAGCTTCTCTTTCCATGAGCTAAAATAAATCTATCACGATCTCTATTAACGAGTTCACTTCGTGACACAGAATTCCCTTCCATCAGCTTTGTATCGCTTGACATTTACAGTCGAGCACCGAATCTAGAAATGGTCCTCCCAGCACGACGGGTCGCCATATTTACTCTATTTGTAGTACAAATAGATTTGTACACCACACCATGAAGTGATTTATGTTGCTAACTATCGAGTTGAGTTGCCCATTCGTGCAACTTAGCCAAATAGGTAACGCTTGTTCCCAAAATTAAACCCGGCCAATCGAACACTGAAAACCAAACTAACATCTTACCGTAGGAGAGGTTAAGATAGTCGGAGCACTGCATGGGTAACAGTATTACCAAATTATAATGGGATAGCAGGCAACTTTAGTACTGATATCGTATCCCAAATAGAATTATTTGCGTGGGTACGCCAAAACCGACGTACTATCGGTCGTGTACATTGTAGTCTTTCGCACCATGGAAAGATGACTATAGCGTAACGCAACAGACTGCATAAGCATGCGTATGCTACAAATTGCCTCGATTATCGAGTGCTCTGTGTAGTTTATTGCTCGTACTAATCTAACAATTCCCTTTGCTTGGTGAAATAAATCAACGATCAGCACGTTATATTTCCACCACAAGATAAAGAATGCATTGTCGCATTACTCGCAATCAGTTAAATGCATGGGAACGGAATGGACCATAATTTACGGTCCGTAAATACTGATGAGTTGAAGAAGTGAAGAGGAAAAATCTGCAACATGTTGGGTAGTGATACTAGGTAAAATAATCACATTTAAACACAATTTGATCCATCCGACGCCAAGTAACAATCGAAGATTGCGAAAAGTAACACGTGATGACCCCTGTGCTTCTAGATGCAGTCTTCATTTTGATCCAGATGTCACCCTTATTCGTCTCTACGAGAGTCTGCGCGATTGTCTGTACTTGAACCATTTCCCTTTGCTCGACACACAGAGCATCCTCTCACCAAGTTTGGAGGTAGGACCCCTCAACGCTTAACCACTGCTGCCAGTTCACTACAAGTTGAAGGCGATCACTCGGAGACCATAGTTCCAGGTGGGATGTTGGCGCTGCCACGATCGCATCCAACTCTACGAGCCCATAGTCGAGATGCGCGCAGCCTTCAAATGAAATACCCTGGTCTGTTAACCGTAGCGTCACCTTCATTCGGTAAGCCGTGAGAAGCATATCCACTTCATCATCTGTTTGTCGTAATGGCCACCAGTAAAAATCGATGGAAATAAGGCTGTCGTCGAGAACATCCCCATCGCATCTTCTCGATTTGCTATCTCTGTTGGGGGACTGCTGTAGGTGACCGATGTAATCACCACCGAAACTGCCCGACGATCCTGTCAACAGAGATGCCAGACCGTTGGGTGCCACTGGTGCTACCCTTGCACGACCATCACAAATGAGTCGCAGCCACGGATTGTCAGGTGGCAATAACGACGATTCTGCTCGAACCTAAGCATTGCAGCGCGTTAGTACGAACAACAGTATACACTGTAGCGTTTAGCGTACGTAAATAGTGTACACGGGACCCTCGATCGCAAGCTTCAGGTGCAACAATCCCGATAAGGCCAAGCACGATGTCCACAGCGAAGGTACGACTCTCTTTCCACGCCGGGACTGTAATCTTGAACTTGGATCCTTGTGGAGGTTAACTACAACACTGTTAGGTTGCAGCAGCCACTCACCAATCCATGGATTAGATCGTGTATTCAGTTGCATGGGATGTATTGCGCATTGTCCTCTCTTCCACCATTTAATCACCAAAGACACACAATATTCATTAGTGTAAGTGATTCCAGCGTTTACCACACACGCACCAGATATCCTTCTCGCAATTGAGCAACGAAACCTCGCCACCCCAGAAGGGTACGGTGTATGGAATCCGACAAACAGTCGCCTGTATCGTCGTCAAAATAAACCTCCGGTCGTTCTAGCACTTTTTGTAGCTCAGGACGTAGCTCCTGAAACATCAAATCACTGTACACAACGCTTAGGATGGCATCACTTAAGTCATGAACGCCGTGGATCATCGTTGACATTGGAAAATTGGTGTGGAGAAATTCATCAAGGACACTCCAGCAACGACCAGCACACTTCAGGAAACCCGACAAAAGAGCCCTTCCAGTGTTGCTGTTTTTTGAACTTCCATTTGTCGGACCATCCAGCAATGGGTAGCACGTAGTCATGAGGTGTTGTGCCAATTCCACAGTCTCCGATGCGAATATCCAGACGCATACTTCGAGAAGTACACGCACGATTTCCCTCACTCTGTAGCTCATTGTGGCAGATGTGGGTTTGGTATTTTCACCAGTAGGGACGATTAGCAGCAGTCTGGAGAGATGTAACGCATCAGTAACTTCATAATGCCAATATTTGACGACCGCCTTCGCCAAAATCAATTCCAGATCCTTTGTCTCTCTGTTCGGGAAGTGCGATAAGAAGCCGTGAATGATTGCGAGGTCGGTTAGCTGTTGTAACTGGAATTCGCGCCTGTCGAATTGTCGCTTGCTGAACGATTTTGGAGCAAAGGTTGTCGTTTTGGCTGCTATTTCGATGGTCTTTAATCTTGCTTGCGGAACCACACGACTGTCTTCATCCAGCAGTGATTGTGTTGCCAAATAGGATTTAGTTTCACACGTGACGAATTGCTCCACCTGACCATGATAAACTTGCCTGTCTTCACTCAGATTTTTATTTGACTCGATTTGTTGATTCTCATCTCGGTATCGTTTTCTGTGAAACACCAGCCGTTGCTCCTGAGATTGTATCTGGTTGTGTAATAATGGATTCGACAGTGCCGCATCCTCTGGGGATAACAACGAGAATTGAAGCCTTTCACGCTCTTGAAATTCACAAAACCGATCGATTGGGAGTTGATCGTTGACCAGTTGGTCGTTCTGCTTTGGAGACGGTCCGCACAGCTCAAAGGTTTCATCTGTATCGCCATCGGTCTCGAAAGGGCGAAAATGCTCTTCATTATTGTTTCTGGAGATATAATTGTGCACTCGTTGGTGAAGTTCGGAGTGAGTCGAACGTACCTCATCCTGTAGCACAGAGGCTGTGTTTTCGTTGCCACTCGGATTTTGACTAATTGACGAAGCTACGGATTCATTCAAAGACGAGCGACGATATGACACCAGAGTAAACGGAGGTGATGTCACAATACAGAGTAAGTCGAGCCGTTCACTTGTAGGTTGGTTGTTTTGCCCTTGTGTCTTGGGAGCATGTCGATCGACGATTGGCTTGGTACAATACGTAAGCTTTTAGTACGTGTTTGGTAGCACGCTGAGTCTTATGCGAACCGCTCTCCCAATGATAATACCATTTATCGTAAGGCTCTCCATTCAGCATAAAGGTGAGAGAATCTTGGCTCTGGTCGCGAATGCCCTCGATCCACGGCGATTCCACACTCGAGTCATTTGGGGGAATGCTTCGAAGGTGTTGCAGCGAGGAGATTTCAACTGGGAGTTTGTGTTCATCTGCAGTTTCGAAGCGAGCAAAGAGCAAAACTTTCATTTTGTCGAAGTGAGACCCAGAATCGTGAATGCTTTGGTTAAAATACACCGACACTTCGACAGGCGATCCACAGTAGCTCCGTTCCACGTGACATGGACAACAATGCGGGAAACATCTGAAGTTGACTCGTTAGGAGTAAACATGAACACACACTTGATGACAGAGAACGCACCGTAGGATCTATGGAGAAGAAGTGCGAAAGATTTTACAGTAACATACAGCAATTTGGTAAGGGTGACTAGACTTCAAAGAACCCAAGACCGACCTTGGTGCCGCGGGCCCGGTTACTTCTAAAGGTAAGGCATAGGGTGGTAACGTGGACAAAATCGTCCCTACTTGTGAGGACTCGACTATTGATTTCTTCGACGAACGCTTTCGGTGGACGCACCGTTTGTATTCTTCTTGGAAGAGCTGCAGATGAGGGCAGATCGCCCGCTTAAAGACGGCGGAGCATGGAGACACATTCATCATCCTTCGTTCCGAGGCTAACAATGTAGTGATGTTGACCACTGAGTTGAGACGACTCACACCTTTGTTAGGACAGCAACGAGAATGAATTTAGACCGACCAACTCGAGTGACGTTCGCGAGACGTTGGCTACGTAGCAGAAATAGAAGTTAGATGGCTTGGAAGCAGTCCGTCCGGACGTGGAGATGATACTGATATCCTGATGAGAGAAGAGGGATCGCAGCTTGAATCGACCAGCCGCTGTAAATTTTTCCTCTACTATGCAACACCACTTACACTATTCTATCGCGTTTTCTAATTGAATAGGACGATTGAGGTTACAGACTGATGTCTATTGTAAATGACCCTTATGTACGCGACAGTCCGAACATTTTGCGTGTTTACTGAATGTGTTCGAGGTCCAGCTTGAACATGGACATATGCTGCCTGCATGGAGTATCAAATCTCATCATGTGCATGCCAAAGGTCTTCAAGGTCTCGCCTCCCATCCTCACTTCATCTTACGCTGCTCATCTGCCAGAGTGAGTCAGTTGTACCACGTCGGTTCGTTCGTGTACGATTCTAGATTACCCATTATTGTTGGTCCATTTTGGCCACGCCATTAAGTGATTTATGTTGCTAAACCATCGCGTTGAGTTGCCCATTCGTGCAACTTAGCCAAACAGGTAACGCAGATAATCGGAGCAGTGCATGGATAACAGTATTACCAGATTATAAGGGGATAGGAGGTTGACATCGCATCCCAAACATGATTATTTGCGTGGGTACGCCAAAACCGACATACCATCGGTCGTGTACATTGTAGTCTTTCGCACCATGGAAAGATGACTATAGCGTAACGCAACAGACTGCATAAGCATGCGTATGCTACAAATTGCCTCGATTATCGAGTGCTCTGTGTAGTTTATTGCTCGTACTAATCTAACAATTCCCTTTGCTTGGTGAAATAAATCAACGATCAGCACGTTATATTTCCACCACAAGATAAAGAATGCATTGTCGCATTACTCGCAATCAGTTAAATGCATGGGAACGGAATGGACCATAATTTACGGTCCGTAAATACTGATGAGTTGAAGAAGTGAAGAGGAAAAATCTGCAACATGTTGGGTAGTGATACTAGGTAAAATAATCACATTTAAACACAATTTGATCCATCCGACGCCAAGTAACAATCGAAGATTGCGAAAAGTAACACGTGATGACCCCTGTGCTTCTAGATGCAGTCTTCATTTTGATCCAGATGTCACCCTTTTTCGACTCTACGAGAGTCTGCGCGATTGTCTGTACTTGAACCATTTCCCTTTGCTCGACACACAGAGCATCCTCTCACCAAGTTTGGAGGTAGGACCCCTCAACGCTTAACCACTGCTGCCAGTTCACTACAAGTTGAAGGCGATCACTCGGAGACCATAGTTCCAGGTGGGATGTTGGCGCTGCCACGATCGCATCCAACTCTACGAGCCCATAGTCGAGATGCGCGCAGCCTTCAAATGAAATACCCTGGTCTGTTAACCGTAGCGTCACCTTCATTCGGTAAGCCGTGAGAAGCATATCCACTTCATCATCTGTTTGTCGTAATGGCCACCAGTAAAAATCGATGGAAATAAGGCTGTCGTCGAGAACATCCCCATCGCATCTTCTCGATTTGCTATCTCTGTTGGGGGACTGCTGTAGGTGACCGATGTAATCACCACCGAAACTGCCCGACGATCCTGTCAACAGAGATGCCAGACCGTTGGGTGCCACTGGTGCTACCCTTGCACGACCATCACAAATGAGTCGCAGCCACGGATTGTCAGGTGGCAATAACGACGATTCTGCTCGAACCTAAGCATTGCAGCGCGTTAGTACGAACAACAGTATACACTGTAGCGTTTAGCGTACGTAAATAGTGTACACGGGACCCTCGATCGCAAGCTTCAGGTGCAACAATCCCGATAAGGCCAAGCACGATGTCCACAGCGAAGGTACGACTCTCTTTACACGCCGGGACTGTAATCTTGAACTTGGATCCTTGTGGAGGTTAACTACAACACTGTTAGGTTGCAGCAGCCACTCACCAATCCATGGATTAGAGCGTGTATTCAGTTGCATGGGATGTATTGCGCATTGTCCTCTCTTCCACCATTTAATCACCAAAGACACACAATATTCATTAGTGTAAGGTGATTCCAGCGTTTACCACACACGCACCAGATATCCTTCTCGCAATTGAGCAACGAAACCTCGCCACCCCAGAAGGGTACGGTGTATGGAATCCGACAAACAGTCGCCTGTATCGTCGTCAAAATAAACCTCCGGTCGTTCTAGCACTTTTTGTAGCTCAGGACGTAGCTCCTGAAACATCAAATCACTGTACACAACGCTTAGGATGGCATCACTTAAGTCATGAACGCCGTGGATCATCGTTGACATTGGAAAATTGGTGTGGAGAAATTCATCAAGGACACTCCAGCAACGACCAGCACACTTCAGGAAACCCGACAAAAGAGCCCTTCCAGTGTTGCTGTTTTTTGAACTTCCATTTGTCGGACCATCCAGCAATGGGTAGCACGTAGTCATGAGGTGTTGTGCCAATTCCACAGTCTCCGATGCGAATATCCAGACGCATACTTCGAGAAGTACACGCACGATTTCCCTCACTCTGTAGCTCATTGTGGCAGATGTGGGTTTGGTATTTTCACCAGTAGGGACGATTAGCAGCAGTCTGGAGAGATGTAACGCATCAGTAACTTCATAATGCCAATATTTGACGACCGCCTTCGCCAAAATCAATTCCAGATCCTTTGTCTCTCTGTTCGGGAAGTGCGATAAGAAGCCGTGAATGATTGCGAGGTCGGTTAGCTGTTGTAACTGGAATTCGCGCCTGTCGAATTGTCGCTTGCTGAACGATTTTGGAGCAAAGGTTGTCGTTTTGGCTGCTATTTCGATGGTCTTTAATCTTGCTTGCGGAACCACACGACTGTCTTCATCCAGCAGTGATTGTGTTGCCAAATAGGATTTAGTTTCACACGTGACGAATTGCTCCACCTGACCATGATAAACTTGCCTGTCTTCACTCAGATTTTTATTTGACTCGATTTGTTGATTCTCATCTCGGTATCGTTTTCTGTGAAACACCAGCCGTTGCTCCTGAGATTGTATCTGGCTGTGTAATAATGGATTCGACAGTGCCGCATCCTCTGGGGATAACAACGAGAATTGAAGCCTTTCACGCTCTTGAAATTCACAAAACCGATCGATTGGGAGTTGATCGTTGATCAGTTGGTCGTTCTGCTTTGGAGACGGTCCGCACAGCTCAAAGGTTTCATCTGTATCGCCATCGGTCTCGAAAGGGCGAAAATGCTCTTCATTATTGTTTCTGGAGATATAATTGTGCACTCGTTGGTGAAGTTCGGAGTGAGTCGAACGTACCTCATCCTGTAGCACAGAGGCTGTGTTTTCGTTGCCACTCGGATTTTGACTAATTGACGAAGCTACGGATTCATTCAAAGACGAGCGACGATATGACACCAGAGTAAACGGAGGTGATGTCACAATACAGAGTAAGTCGAGCCGTTCACTTGTAGGTTGGTTGTTTTGCCCTGTGCTGTGTCTTGGGAGCATGTCGATCGACGATTGGCTTGGTACAATACGTAAGCTTTTAGTACGTGTTTGGTAGCACGCTGAGTCTTATGCGAACCGCTCTCCCAATGATAATACCATTTATCGTAAGGCTCTCCATTCAGCATAAAGGTGAGAGAATCTTGGCTCTGGTCGCGAATGCCCTCGATCCACGGCGATTCCACACTCGAGTCATTTGGGGAATGCTTCGAAGGTGTTGCAGCGAGGAGATTTCAACTGGGAGTTTGTGTTCATCTGCAGTTTCGAAGCGAGCAAAGAGCAAAACTTTCGTTTTGTCGAAGTGAGACCCAGAATCGTGAATGCTTTGGTTAAAATACACCGACACTTCGACAGGCGATCCACAGTAGCTCCGTTCCACGTGACATGGACAACAATGCGGGAAACATCTGAAGTTGACTCGTTAGGAGTAAACATGAACACACACTTGATGACAGAGAACGCACCGTAGGATCTATGGAGAAGAAGTGCGAAAGATTTTACAGTAACATACAGCAATTTGGTAAGGGTGACTAGACTTCAAAGAACCCAAGACCGACCTTGGTGCCGCGGGCCCGGTTACTTCTAAAGGTAAGGCATAGGGTGGTAACGTGGACAAAATCGTCCCTACTTGTGAGGACTCGACTATTGATTTCTTCGACGAACGCTTTCGGTGGACGCACCGTTTGTATTCTTCTTGGAAGAGCTGCAGATGAGGGCAGATCGCCCGCTTAAAGACGGCGGAGCATGGAGACACATTCATCATCCTTCGTTCCGAGGCTAACAATGTAGTGATGTTGACCACTGAGTTGAGACGACTCACACCTTTGTTAGGACAGCAACGAGAATGAATTTAGACCGACCAACTCGAGTGACGTTCGCGAGACGTTGGCTACGTAGCAGAAATAGAAGTTAGATGGCTTGGAGCAGTCGGACGTGGAGATGATACTGATATCCTGATGAGAGAAGAGGGATCGCAGCTTGAATCGACCAGCCGATGTAAATTTTTCCTCTACTATGCAACACCACTTACACTATTCTATCGCGTTTTCTAATTGAATAGGACGATTGAGGTTACAGACTGATGTCTATTGTAAATGACCCTTATGTACGCGACAGTCCGAACATTTTGCGTGTTTACTGAATGTGTTCGAGGTCCAGCTTGAACATGGACACGATGCTGCCTGCATGGAGTATCAAATCTCATCATGTGCATGCCAAAGGTCTTCAAGGTCTCGCCTCCCATCCTCACTTCGTCTTACGCTGCTCAACTGTCAGAGTGGGTCAGTTGGTACCACGTCGGTTCGTTCGTGTACGATTCTAGATTACCCTGATCCATGTTGGCCATGCCAAATTGAACACACACGCTACAGCTTGTGGGCACACAAATATCAACGAAAACACACGAAAAAACGAATGTGTAGAACATCGTTCCAAATATTAATACTACAATTGTATAAGCGAGTCCCCAAGACAAGGACTCAATACTACTGTTTCGTATGTGGGAGTAAGGTACACGCATCAGCCATCGAATACAATACCGGAACTTGTTTCTATGTGCTATAGGCTTGGAAGCAACTTGGAATCCGACTCGCAGGTTCTGACAGAACCAACGAGTGCATTGTCTCAAAGATTTCACTGAGTTGAGGTCCATAATGGATCAAAGTGTAGCGATGATGAAGGACTCTAATTGGTATAGATGTTCGAGGCATAGCTGCGATATATAGTAGCTTTACAAATTCAAACGTATGATAGCTCTAAAACTAATAAACAACACATATAAAGTTGGTATTCAAAATTGTATGAATGCTATCACGAGTTGGAATCTAAACGGTATTGTTTAGTATAATGGAGGGTAGAGCATCATTGATACACAGAGCAGCATTCTGTCTTGTCTGTTTGGTCGAGGGATGATACAATGGCCTAATGTGGCTACGTGTATTACTCGGATCTCATCTATATCCTCACGTACCCAAGAGGGCCGAATGAAGGGAGTTTTAACCACGTAGATTATCATAGTCTTTGCATGATTTGAATTAACGCGTCGCACTCTCGACCACCATACATTAATGCTTGTTTGGCATTTTGTTTAGTGTTTTGGCGGGAACGAGTAAATGATGATTTCTGGCGCAAGAAGATACTGCAGAAGTTACTGCTGCGCCGACAGAAACCACCATTCATGTAACGGAGTACGATGTAGTCTCCGTTGATGATTATGTAGACCGATGTGGTCACACTGGTTTATGAAGTGCGCAAGGGTCGGTAATGGCGCCGATGTATAAGGACAAAATGAGTGAACAAAAGAGGTTGTCCAGGTTAGTCTAGCTCATAGCACGTTAAGATATGAATTCACTCTTCAATTTCCACTATGAAGTGCTAGTTACGTCACAATTCACCTACAACTGACGTCATACTGCATCTGGCACGCATGACAACGTCACCCACCCCACCATTTTTGAATGGCTTTGTCTGTCGTCGATGTGACACAGGCACACTACAACACATTTGTCAACAAACTATCTCTTCAATACATCTTAATCGCGAAACCCTAACTTACTATCGATAATCACATCCAGGCAAGTTTGTTATGACTACAGCACCTTGACATATTGATAATAGACCTCTCCTGTTCCTTTCATTTCAAATCGATTCGTGCTACACGTAATCTCTTCAATATTTGGGTGACTGAGGTGCACTAGAAGTGAACAATTTTTTACTAGCTAAATATGCACAATGAATTTCACACTTGAACTTGCCAACACGACTCGGATGAAACGAGAGCCTTAGTTGGGTTGGTTTTGTTGCTCATCAAACGGCAGCGCGTAACCCCAAGCTCTGTGCTGAACTTAGTTCCTAATAATGCATAATGAGGCAATCTATACACGCTTTACTATGATATTTTTCAATATAGGATACGGAGTTGTAACATATCGTGAAAAGGTTTATGTCGCAAGGACAATTTCCAGGGGCGTTCTCGTTGGGGCTAATCGTAAGTATCATACCGCATTGCAAGGGAGTGGTGTGGCGATACCCCACTTGAAATTGCTAGCCCGGGTCCGGGGGCCCCGGGGGAGAACACAGTTCGTAGAACTGTGATGTTTTAGTTTTTCCCGGCGAATAAGTAATCATGAGTGTCAACATCACCTCACTTGATTTATTGTCGGATTTACGGTCCTAATTGAAATAGGTAAACCACTGCGCTGCTTGAGTGTTTCATCCCCCGAAACCGTAGATCGTTCGTCCTTGGCGCTTGAGAGCGTGCAACACATCCATTATAGTGACGGTCTTTCGATTGGCGTGTTCTGTGTAAACAACCGCGTCTCGGACAAGACTGCCAACAAAGACCTTGAGAACACCGCGTATCTCGTCATAAACTAGCGAGGACATGCGTTTAACACCCGCGCGACGTGTCCGATTGATTGAAACCCCTTGAATGTTGTCTACTTAATAGGAACATTCAAGTGCTGTGTTGTCTCTGCGAGACTGCTGTATCCTTTGTTCAAGAAGCAGTGTCCTGCAGCAAAACCCAACATCTCCATCAAGGTCGTCGAAACGTCGTAGGCGACAGTCATCTATGACAAGTTGAAGTAACGTCCCATTTTAAGAAATTACATGCCTTTGGAGGCCCTCGAAAGGTTTTACGTGACGCTGGTACTTAAAATAGAACTTGACGTGCCATCAGAAGCACGATGGGCAATGCTGCCTTGAGGAGCGTGCTGTGGGATCATTATGAGCACATTTGAAGCCCGTGCGACGACTCTCAGACTTGCCGCTATGGAGGACTCGCTCAATTTTACCAACAACGAAACAAAAAAATTGCTGTCTCAAAATGCAGTCCTGCTTTTCAATATATAATATTGTGGCATCGCAACTCTCAATCTAATCATTCAATCATTCAATCTACCTGCACAAATGAACAATGTGTTTTTGCGACCTGCGAACGTCCATCTTGCTTCATTTGCCATTAGCACTTCGTGGTTACCTGGTCAAAGCGTGCTTCAGCTCTGAAATGCATGCCAAGAGCTCCTTATGTCTACGCTCTGCTTCACAAATATGTAGCTCGCGATGGCACTGGCTTCTTTGCCAGTACATGTGCTGCTCGTGCTCGAGACGCTGAAACCGCATGTAAAGTTGAATTGCCTCACGATAGATGTGACGCGTGCTTGCGTTGGTCCCCATGCTTGGCGGTGAACTATCTTCCTCGCCAGATTCCTCATTGTTGCTCCTGGATGCGTAGGAGTGCGGTGGTGGGAAGCTGGCCGGTGTCTGCATGAATTCCGCGAGAGGTACAGCTGAAGACGTGGCAGGAATATCTTCCACACACTCAGAGGGTGTATAATTCGTGTCAGTATCTCGCTCTGCAGCGTCCTCTGCATCGGATGGTGTACCTCCGAGCTCGAAAGCACGAGTACCGTGGCCGGTGCCAGCTGCGTTAGCCATCTTGGCAGCGAAAACTTGCTTGTCAATTCTTCTTTTCAGAAGCACGACATCATCCAGAATTGATCCTGCCTTTCTGCCAGGATTTCGCTTGGCCGTGACACACAAACTCATGAACTTCCGCTTTAAACTCGTGGCCTTGCGCTCTTTCCATCCTGGTCCTCTACGAGCATTGTACTGTAAAGCAACGTCGTCCCAATCAGCTGTACGCAGAGGCACACGCTCAGCAACGCAATGCACCAAGTGTGCCTGCTCGGTGTGGTTGTAATTCGTCGAGCCCTTCGTTTTTGGCATAGTAGTATACGACGTCGGACAGGTTTCCTGTGTCTGATGGCTGCTTGTCTTCTCGGAGGCGACTTCCAGAATGAGGCGTCACCGCAAGTCCTGCTACTGCGGCGCACCTTCTATTTCCCTTTTTACGCATCACCATGGACTTATGTTCCAGAGGGAGCATATTATATGCTGTAGCGCTAATGATCATGAACTAATGATAATGAATAATGAAAATTCAACTATGAACTGTGAATTGAAAATGCTAAACGCACTGTATGCAATACGGAAGAGATTATCCTAATGGTGCAAGTTAGCACTAGCACTAGCAGCCAGCAGTGGACAAAATACAACTGACGTGCGCAGAAGCTCGGCGTGGCGGTTCTTGTTGCAGTGCGGTCGCCATGCTCACCACGTCAGGTTTGACAGCCGGACGGTGACCTGGCACTCAACATTGCGAAAGAGCTTCAAACTGGAGTAGTCGTTGATGGTGATCACCGCTCCGGGTTTTGGAAGCTGCTCCGAAGGTGCGTTCATGTTCCAGATCGTAGCTGTCAAAAGCACGGCATTCACAGCGTCACGGTTCGTTTCGTAGTGACCCTGAAATGCCTAGATGCACACACATAGTTAATCCGTGAGCTGCTTGCAGTAGTCATAGAGCAGTAGGTACCGGCACGTACATCAACCAGATTCTCCAGCGACTCCGGGGACGATGGATCAACCAGATGTAGTCGAACAAGACTGAGGTTCCTGAAGGTGTGTTCCGACACCCACAACAGCTTCATGCGCAGTCTCACCTTTTCGCTTGAGTTTTCGTCATCCTGCAAATGCGACTGGAGCTCTGTGAAAGAGAACACGTGTGAGATGACATGAAGCAGACTGTTTCCATATCATGCAACTCGATATAACACACAACATACCTGCAACAGTGAAAATCACTCGTCGATTTGAGGTGTTATCAACGGATTGTACAGCTAGCAGCTCGCGTAGACGCTGGTACGGAGTCACAACGGAGGACGAGGAGCTTTGGAGGGTCGTCGGTGCTTCTGGTTTTGTAGTCACCGCGACCGTCCTTATCACAGTGCTGCTGTCCGACGTCACCTTGGCACTTTGGCCACTTCGACTTGGGGTACCTCGCTTTGTCATGACCGCCATGAATCAAATTGGTAAATGGTGATGCTCGGTCACCCACAGCACACAATGAACACAGCACTGAATGAATGTGAATTGAGCACATAGGATTGAACACATAGGACTGATGGGCTCATCATCTCGTTTTCCTTTTTTCCGTGCTTGCGCATGAACAGCTCGAGCTGCATCAGCTCCAAATGTGCTAGTTATGTTATGATGATGGACTGACATTTTGCATGGACCTCTCTCCTTGTGGCCTCCTTTATGGAACACTAGGGGGATTGAACATCCCGTGCAAAAGATGTTTGGGAAAATGTGGCATAGATGCGTGGATGTGCTGGCATAAGATATCCTCATTTTAATTCGATGGGAAATCAGTAAAGTGCTAAACGTTTGACTTGCTGCCACCAAACGTTCTGGCTAGCTACGACGAATTACCATCGTTTTTTTCAATTCCTGGGAAGACAGTGGCACTACTGGAATTCCTTTGGAGTCGCTCATCAAGAATTTAAATGGAGGCTGTAAAGAAAGAGCGTCCTCTTTTTTAATTCGACGAGAAAGCCGTAAATCACTGTCTTTTACGCTTTGATGACGCTGCTCGTGACGAACTGCGGGCTGGTTTTGATCTGAAGGTCTTGTGGAGCGAAAGGAGTAATGCACATCATCGTAGCGATCGGGACGAGAGGAGTAAGGCACTTTGGACTTGCTCAACTCGTCGTAACGATGGCTTTGCTGGTCGTGACGAATCACGACATACTGTCCTCTTTTAATTTGAAGGGCGGGTAGAAACGCGAGGAGCAGGACACATCGTACTACCTCCATAAGTATATGGAAGGAGTAAAGGCAACGTGCCTTCATAAGCTACGCAATATGATGAGCGAATGATCACTGTCGGTATCGCCACTGAGGAGCACTGCGGAACCTCATCTTGATGTTAACGCTTTTGCGTCGGGTGATGCACGCATGTACAACACAAAGCGTGGCTAGCAAAGGCGTAGAGCATGTTTGTTTAAACGCCGTGCGCTTCCAAAGCCAACCCACTTCTTAATTGCATCCCTTCCTCTCAAGCTTCGACTCGCTCAAGTCCTCATCGACGGATATGTTCGCCCGTCATAACTTCAACAAGAAAGGCTACATCGTCATGTACCGCGCGATGTCCGAGAGTGAAGCCAACAGCTTGCACGAGTTGGCTCGCGGCAAAAACTATTGGATTAACGAGACTTGGGATGGCGCGTTTCAAGACAGTCATCGACTTCGAGCACTTGTCCCGCCAGCAGAAGCCCGAGATCTGACGGTGGATCTGGAGCGCTTCTATCGAACCTTCTTCCCCGATGCCATTGCAACGGAGTGGCGGTTTTTGAAGACCTTGCCCGGAGCTCAAGATCAGTTGGTGAGACGAGAATTCGAGCCCCAGGATCCTGAAGAGAGCCAAAACGTAAGCTCCGTTCCTGCTTCGCTCTATCTCGCCATCGAGGACAATACCTTCTTCTATGGGTACGGCTGGAACCATCGCATCGCTCTCGCTTCGGAGAGAGAGCTCATTCGACTCAACAAGGGTGATTTGATTTTGTGCAGAGGTGACTTCATGTTTTCCCGTGCCGGCAACAAGAAGAATGTCTGCGTTCACGCGTATATTGATACGCCGCAGCTTGCCCGAGAGGTGTGCTCTCCACCTGTCATGGTTCCGGTGATGGAGGACACACACCAAGTTGATGACCTCTTCTGCTTTGTCTGGAACTGCCCGTATCGCGCTAGAGGCGAGTGCTCCTTGAGAAAGCACCTGAACAAGTACCATGGCTTTTATTTCAAGCGCACTTCTGGAACGATTCAGTAGTCCCGGCGACGGCATGTGGTTGGAGGGAGGTGAGCGCTCCCTGAAAAGGTAAGTTCAAAGATCTGTTACTCTATGAGCTTGTACAGATCACCTGCATAGTCTAGGCGACGCAACGAGTGTCGTCATCCATAGTTTCGGTGTTGTTGCCCAGTGCTAGACTACACCTAGCACATGTTAACATCATTCAGTACATTTTCCTGTCAATTTGCTTTGCCAAGACAAACCAAAATCTTGCTTGGCGTGCCTTCATGTTTAATTTTACTGACAGCCACTTGGACTTGCTCAATCGACAGGGCCTAATCAATGGTTTGTGCTGCACCATTGCACCAAACAGCATCACAATCTTACAACGCAGACACACTTGGTTTATCTGCCAGCACACAGCCCAACACGAGTTTTACTCGGAAACATGGCACCCGAATGCTGAGGATACTAGTAAAATGAATGTCTGACCCTTAGTGAAATCGACTGCTATGCCCCGAGCAGCGTATTGTGAATTTCCATTTTGCACTTGACCGGAGAGGTCCAACTAAACAGCAGGATACAGCAAAAGAAAGGTGGTGCACGATTCTACTTGTTAGTGTCGGAAGAAACTTACCAGCAAATATTGATGCTGCGATACGTTGGAAAATGTTGACACGTGGCTGAGAAGCTGCTGACGTGTGGTTTGTGTACAGATGCAGTGGAGAAACAGTCAATAAGTACTACATTTGTTTTGTGCGGAAGTCCCAAAAAGATTCAACAGTGTGTGTCCTGTACTTCCATGAGCTAAGCTGCTCCTGAAAGACCCTGTACTAATGCGACGACACTGACATGACTATGGGTATGAATGCATGGCACGTTTACTTTTGTCCAGTCGTGATCAAAGGCCTACGCATTCGAACATAGCTGCACAAATTCACGGTGAACACTACATTATTAAGAAAGGTTATGGCTCAGCCTTCAGCATCTCGATCGTTTTTATGCTGAGGTTCTCTAGTCTCACTTCCTCATCTAATGCAGCTTGCGATGGACGCGCCCAGCGAATAATGTCATCTATGAGAGGTGAAAGTGCAACAAAAGCTGATCTTGATGTCACTCGTGACACTAGTAGATATGGCTGCTCTCTTTTGTTGGTCCTAGCGCAAGCTGAACGCCACTCCGTCACTACCATGTTATCTAGTGTCTCTCCCTGAACCTTGTATATAGTTGAAGAAACAGCGCAAACCAGCGGAAACTGCTGTATTCTTACCGATAGCGCACGAGGCAAACAATTTGCAGTGCCAGGAAGCGAAATATTGCACGCATTGTATGATTGCGTGTCGAAAAATAAGGGAAATACGTCGGCATCATCACACCCGAGTAGGCATCGTGCAGTAGGCCCACGATCAATCCGAACGAGCACAGCAGGAGGAGGTCTGTCAGGAACTTTTACTGTCATATTAGCCTCCTTGTCGTGAACCAGTCGAAAGGTAGTACCAGGATGGTATAGAATCGATTCTAAACGCCCCAAAGTTCCATTTGCCACCAATTTAGCTGCACGAATATTCTGGGTTATTTGAATCGGCATTCCAATGATAAGGTCGAGGTACGGAGCCATGCGACCGAATTTAGTATCAGGAAGCCCCATAATCTTGCGCACTTCTGATCGACGCAACGCCGCCAGCTTCCCTTTAAAATTCGCAACTACCCGCACTGGGTACTCACCCGTGGGTAAAGCCCTTGCTGCCGTAGAAATGAACAAATTGTTGATGGATATCCTAGTCGCGTTGTCAGGGGTTACGAACGTGCCAAATGTGCGATCACCAGCAATCGCAGCGTCGAGCACAATATCGGTACTCATGACACGAGAGTTTATCAAGTTAATAAACTCTGGTGTCCAAACACCAAGGCGGGCCTGCTGACAGCCGCGGCCCCATTCCGGGTCACTCGCAAACCTCACGCTTTCTTTTAGTATAACTACTCTCTTGAACTCGCGCCATAATTGGAAGCCAGCCAGCTCCCCTGCAGAAAGTGTTGCTTTGGTAGAGGGATCCTTGTAGAGGGGCTCACCGCCAACAGGGGGTAGCTGAAGGAAATCTCCCACCAGCACAATCAGGACACCACCGAAGGGGACATCAGGAGCACGCTTTGCAATGCGCAAGTATTTGTCGAGCTGGGAAAGTTGATACTTTCTCATCATGGACACCTCATCGACAATTATGAGGTCAAGATTTGCAAGCTCGCTACCTGCACGCTTTGCTCGAAGCTGTAGCAACAATCCGGCAAGGGTTCGACCACCTATGAGTGTAGCCGCTTTACCAGTTAATGCAGCTTTGATAACGCATTGAGGACGACCCCAACTCTCGCAAAACGTCTGTATAGCATCCACGATGCGGCTTTTTCCAGTACCGCCTTCCCCTCCAAGGAAAAAGAGTAGCTGGTTCTTACACAGCATCGAGCAAAGAGAGATGCCGGGATCCAGTCTACTCTCTGCTAGCCTCCATCTTGACAGTAAGGCTTTGCCAACTGCTTTAAATGCGTAATGCTGTCTTTCGTTCAGCGAAAAGGCCCGAGAAACGTCTGCAACACTTGCAAACGTTTTCAACAGTGATGGTGAACGAACCAAGGATGTCGGTGGCTGCCACTGCATGTTGCTATCGCACAAGCAACTGTCCAATATTTCCACCACCTCTGTATCTCGAACTGCAATAGTTGCGCTTTGTATGACCGGAACCAATCCGTTATCAGTGCTTTCATCCTTCACCCACTTCTTCATGAGTTCAACAGAAGGTAAGTTATCTGCCAGCACCTCGTCAATTGTACTACTTGTCATATTGAGCGCACAGTGATCCAGTAAGCCATTCTCCTTAAAAATGCCAATAATTCGAGCTGTAGCTCCTTCTGGGGCCACCGAGGTCGGGCAAGAAGCTGGGTCCAGCGATGAACTATCGACAACCGTACTACTATTTTCATCAATGTCCCACAAATTGATTATGCATCTGTCATTGTCTTCGTCTGGCATTTCACTGTCATCTTCATCTACCTCATCGGCGTGAAAAAGTTCGTCGTTATCGTCACTTGTATTACCGTCGGAATCTGCAGCTCTCCTATCAGATGCAGGGACCGACGGCACGTTCTCTCGATTGGACTTCACCTTTTCAAGACCGCTGTAGAAATCATCCATATTGTTCATTATTTCTTTGACAAACTCACTGCGGTGCGGTTTCCATTGCTCATAGCAACGTACCCACACCTGTTGACTCGAGCTCTCGTCGGTTGTGCTAATCAAATTAGCTAGGCTGCGAAATGGTTTGAATAACACCATGGATAAAACTGCATATTTCCAGCGCTTCTCAGTTGATTCTCCACCCTCACTGCCAGGAAGCCGAAACGTCTGAATCACCGGGACAACTTCTTCGTAACGCTTACCAAGACAATGAGAACTACAGAGAGGATGCTCGTCCAGAAAACTGTAAAGGGAATTTGCAGTTTTTTCGCGCTTTTTCCTGAAGAACCATATCGAGAACTCGTACAGGTTGACTTGCTCCAGCGTCCTTGGTCGGAAGATGTAGTCGTCAAGATAGGAAACTGCTCGAAAGTCCCCTACTATACCGTCGTCCATTCTAATCATGCTGCAAGAATATTCTTCTGACCTCATCAATTGCCGAACGATTTCTCCAAGAGGTAGTGATACGCATCGAGCACTTGAATAACAGCAGGATTTACGGTAGATGTAGAGAGCTGCCAAGGGTCCAGCTATCTCTTGACGGTTTGTTAAGTTGTAGACTAGCGCAGATACACGCTTTCGAGCCATAGCGTGATGGTCTGGTACTGCTACTCCGGTCGCATCTATTTCAGCACTTTCACGTTGCTGGCGCCGCTTGAGAGCCGCGACAGCTACAGCAGCTTGCGAATCAAGTCGTCGTTGGGGTTTAGTGATATATTTGCAGCAGTAATGGATCCTGTCAGTGACATCAACACCACCCAGCAGTATTTGAATGTCCTGGTTGCATTTAAAAGTCGCCATTAGCTCGTAGTTGTAGCCGTTCATAAACTCATGGCCCAAAGTTCGTTTCAATTCTACTCCACATTGTTCAAACGACGTGTTGTCCACGTGTGGTCGCGGAAATCGGTACCGGCAGTACTTGTCACTTGGTGTGACTCCAGAAGTCTTAAAACAACTAGTCGTGTGGCACCATAAATGCTGGTTCAGCAACACTGCGAGAGCAGAGACCATATAATCTTGTGCCTCTTTGGATGACCTGCCATCAGAAGGAGACGGGGGCGATATTTCTAGCAAGCGTGTCAGCATGTCATTACGATACGGGTCATCTTCGGCCTTGCAGATCGGCATCTGTCTATCATTGGCCTGCTGCAGCAGCTCCGTCGTCATGGTCAGACTCTCACGAGAAATCGGATCACTGGAAAAACTTTCGTGAGTAGACTCGCGCTCGCATACGATTCGCAAGGCCTGTTGCTTCGTGTGACGACAGATACTTTCTGTCCGTGCCTGCTTTTCAAGCTGATCGGTAGAGAGTGGGCGCTCCCATAGTGGCCAAAACTCTGGCCGAGCTTTCAGCAACGCGTTGCGGATGAGATGTTGAGAGCTACACTGCGAGCCACATCGTTGACACTCAATTAGCATGGGTTCTCTAGGTTTGACCCGAACACGCGCTCTACGAGCGCAATCTTGTAGGTCTTTTCTAGCCAAGTCTGGGATCGGTAGTCCAACAAGGTCTTCAAAGGATGCTCCACAATTTGAGCAGCCGCATTTGTCCAGTGCAATAGGTAAGTCGTTTCTAACAATACTGTTAGCGTAGGATGCCACACGTGCTCGGAAAAAGGGTCCTTCCGGTGATGATAGGATTGCGTTCACAGCAGCTGAATTGGGCGGGCAATTGTTGAGCCAAATCAGAAAATGAATATGCAACGTGCCACGCCCCTGAGTTTCCACCATCCCGAAATATGCCTTGACATCGCCAAGTAGTCCACGGAAGGATAGCCTCTTCTTGGTCCGTGGATCGATTCCTAGTGCGTACTTGATAAATGCATCAACTTGCCTCATGAATAGGCGTGTCGATGCGCAATCGTTACTTCTGCTAGCTTCTCGTAGCTCCGCTTTACTTGGTAGTTGAGCATCAAGTAAATCAAATAGCGTTTCAACCGAAGATATTCCAGTGTACTGTGCTAACACCAACGAATTGTCCGTGTTGGGTGTCAGCGTGACGAATAACGCTGGCTGCCCAAATCTAGTTTGGTAAGCAAAGGCCTTATGGCGGAACTGGGACCGCTCTGCGTTACTTCCCCACACCGCTCGGGATCCGATCTCAACAGTCTTAAGAAATTTTTGTGCAACAGAGTCAGCACCAGGTTTCCACGGTAAGCAGCCTTGAAGGCGCCGTTCATTTTCAAGCAGCGCCTTCCCCAATTGTTCGCTGCTCAGTTTGTCATACCCCTCCAGGAGATGCGGGAAACGTTGGCAACGGATGTGGTTCTGTAGGTACATGTTCTTCAACGAGATTCTGTCAAAAGCAACTAGAGTAAAAAGTTCATCCCTCGCAAACTGTCGTTCGCTAAGCATCGTGTAATGCTTGACACACTCTAGCACCGATACATGAACTTTCCGCTGCTCACCGGGATGCCCTCTCCCAAAAGGAAACAAATGTGAGAACACGCGCGCTAATAATGTGCCAGATATGTCGTTAGCCAAGTGATTCGATCTCCGAATCTCAAATTCACGTTCTTTGCTATCACCACCGTCGCGAACGATAGGATGCTCTCGAACTTGAACAGGAGTTCCGTCGTCTGATAATCCAACCCGCCGTTCAAGTATGCTGCATTCGTTGGTTTCGTTTAGTAGGCGCCAAGCGTCTGTGTCTCCACGGATATTTTCTTGCTCTTTGTCCATGTCATGACTTAGTCTACCACCAGGATCAGCCACGTATTCGACAAACGCCCTTTCCACACGAGCATCCGTGTACTCACTGCTAGTGACAACCTCATCTTCAGCAATGCTTGCGTAAAGGTGGTTGTTTATTTTGTAAAATGAAAACGCATCTCGAACCTGTTTGTTTCGAACACGGTGCATCTTGCGTACTTCCTCCACCTGCGCTGCCGTAAACTCCCCAACCATAACTACTCGATACGACTCAACTGTTTCCAGTGATCGTGGAAGTAGTGACACAGGAGGCCCTGGAGTGCAGTCGAAAGCAATACAGTGAGATCGTATGCAACGATGGAGACCTCCGCGCATTACACGAGTCATCGCTACGATGTTTGCCAGTTGAGTCATACATCGTTCCGGGACCGAAAGCTGCTGAAGATCGAGAGGAAGACGCCCCACAAAAAATCCGTTTGCTATTGCAAAGTTAGGGAGCTGTCCATACTGAATTGAACGATCACACTCTTTGCAAACGGTAAGCCAGATGTGTTGATAGCCATGCTCATCTGTGTAAGTTTTTAATCCACGAGGAGAAATCCAAGCACCTTGTAGCTCCATTAAGCTTTCTGGACATCGATACTGATCTAACAGAGCTGTCGGCGGCAGATCCGATTCGTGTACTCTAAGGACCTTCTGCATCTTGCCGAGGTAGCACATATCCGTACCATCCACCCGTTGCGATTCGCACCGCAACACCAGTCGGTCACATGCGATACACACGAACTCATCCAGTCCTTCAGCGCTCAATGCCTGCCGGAGCCCTTTCAAGCAGCGTTCTCTCTCTTCCACGCTAAGTTCATTGTCAAAATTAACTTGAGGTCTCTCATTTTCGTACGCAACACAACTGCCTCGGGTAGATTGGCGGCGTACTCGCTGCCCCCTTTTGCGTCTCCGATCATCCAAAATCTCCACTTGATCACCGCTTGTTGCAGCATCGCCTACGCGTTCATCACTATCCATTATATCGTCAGCGTTAACGGAATCCATTGACGACGTACAGACCTGCGCCGCAGTGAAATTACCTCCACAACGGTAGTGTTGACCCAACGCGTCACGACCACTACTCCGCTCTTGCTCACCGCTATCCAGCACTTGATCACCACTCTCAGCATCGCCATCTACGCCTTCCTCGGCATCAACAATCTCGTCAGCGCCAACAGTTTCCACAGAAATTGAGTCCACCTGCACACCTTTGCGCTTACCTCGACATCGGGCTCCACACAACGAGTCACAGCAGCCGCTCCCCGTAAGTCCATCAACATCCAGCACTCGATCGCCGCCTCCACCTGCGCCACCTACGCCTTCACCAGTATCCATAACCTCGCCAGCGTGAACGTTATTCATTGATGTCGTGCTCGCCTGCAAAGCTTTGCGCTTCGCTCGACAGCGTCGTTGCCGCAATTGTTGTAACTCCTTGCGCCGTTCATCATCCAAGAGCGCAAGTAGATCGTCACTACCGGAATCGTCACTGGTACAGTCTTGGTCACCGTTCACCCCATTCACAGCCGCTGCATTTGAGGCACGCAAAGGCTCCGAGGTCTCACCTGAACTCTGGCGGACTAACTCGTCATGTACTTGTCTCCATAGCGCACAGAAAACTTGAGCAGCCGACGGTATGGTGCCTACAATGCCATCACAACGCTCGGTGTCCTGCATTCCATCAGCACCTGCTTCACGACCTGCAGTCCTCCCAAAAGCCGAATCCTGTCGACGAGCTTTGCAGCGGTCTCGATTCCAGCGGTCTAGTTCCTGCTGACGCGCATCATCCAGGTGCTTTAAAAGGTCGCACTCATCAGCACTTCCATCGCCGTCGTCGCGATTTCTTTTCCTGCTTCCCATCGTCCGCTTGCCCAGCAATTCCGAACTGACCGCCTCGCTAGATCTAGCAATGGGGCAGCTCGATCAAAGCAAGTTGAAGTTTTTTCTCATCAATGCAAATAATGGGATGCCCATCCACGTCACCGATTGAGTTTCTGTGTTCATGAGCCCGCCTATCGAATGCTGAGGCGAGGCGAGGCAAGGCGGGGGGGGGAGGAGTTGGTCGACGTCCCCTGTGGCCTTTCGATGTGAATGCATGCGAATGTGAATGTCAATACCGTCGCTGACGTGTGTCATCATCGGTGGTGTGTCAGTTGTGTACAATCAAATTGGTGTGGCAGTGGTGTGCGAGTATCGGTATCGGTATCGATACCGGTATCAATACCGGTTGTGACTTCCAGTCCCCTATTGAAAGTTAGTGTGTCAGTTGTGTAGAAATACCGGTATTTTGGCAAGCGTGACAGACAACCCGTGTAGTGGTCAGAAATCTACTGTGAATTCCGGCGTGTCGATCACTGGAACATTAGTCTCGAAAGACACTCAGTTCATTCTGAGGTCAATACAGGATGGTCTTCAAAGCATGATGACGACCAGCGCCCTAACAGCTAGATTACGAGGCGGTCTGCGCCAGCGTTCAGCAGCTTTGTGGTGCCACCTATTCCGACAGAGTGGATAGAAAAACGGGTGGTATCTAGGCCTGCTTCTGACGCTGCTGTCTTGATAACGGTAGCAACTTGGGTCGACGATACTCCACCCCGCTGACTCATCTTGAGAACTGGTTTATCTTGGCGAGTGCTCATTATCTTGGCTGCCTTTACAACCTGTTAATGTTAGCACCTTTCATATTGACAGATGGGATGTAAAAGGTGATCCTTGTTTATGCTGAATCCTCTCTATGATGATAGTGTACGGGATCTCTAGCTTCCACTATACTATAGCGTATGCTAGAGTTGATTTATGGCAGTTCAGAGGACCAGTCATTCAAGTTACTCTCCCAGATAGCACAGTTAACACTTCTTTCTTGAAATGAATCACTTCGTCTTTTGACGCCTCCTATCAACAACTACTTCTTCTATCTTCATCTACACGCTCTTCCTCACCTCATCATACAACCCATCGGGCTGCTTGCTCCGTTCAAAGCACAACGTCGTATGTTAGATGCTGGACTCGAAATTCTTGTCGGCCGAACTGATTGTTCTTGGCGCCACACAATAGAAACGCAACGGTAATGGCTAATGCGGCTTCACAGGTTGATCGGCTTTGCTGCAGAATCGAATGTCACTCAGTCGGAGGACGAAGGGATGATATTTCCTACCGATAAACAGGTACTCAGACCTGCAAAGTAAGAAAAAGTAAGTAAGCAGCAACCCACCCCACAACAGTTAATCGCTAGTTCGTGAGATGTCCAAATGTGCGTATAACCTGTGAAGTAGACTCGGCGGGATGGGTTGTTGCATGAGAACGTGGGTTGTGAATCGGTGATACCTCGGAGCAACAGAGTGTGCTGCGCTGACACGCCCGGGTCGTAGTCACACTCGAAGCAATGACGCCAGCACACAGCACACAATTTGGCGCAGATAGTGCCATAGTAATTGCCGGACCGTCGATTCATACCGAACTTTCAAAGTAAAACTACAAATCCACCCAACTAGGCTGTGAATGCAGCAGTTGCTTCTCGGGGCGACCATGGCGAGTTCTGCATGAACTGGCAACCACGATGCCCATTAACGCCACGCCCGGGAGTATGAGAGCCGGAATGAGTCCGCTAGAGCTACCGCTCGGAGCAGCGCGCCCAAATCTGCGAGAGCTTCCGTGAGCTCCGAGGGACGATAACCTGTTACCAACCCGAGGGAAGATTAGACAAGATCACAACCTTCAAACGCGACTCCCTAATTCGACTTTCAGCGTCCGCCATCACATTTTCGGAACATGGGGTATGGGCTGCGGCGTTGTAGACGTTTTAGCTGACCTCTTGCAACGCCAGTATTTGGAGGAGCAGCTGGGTAAATGGGTTTCGTGTCGAGCGCTTGTTGTTCCACGACACCACAGAGGTATTATCGGTGTGCGAGCTACGTACGTGTACATCGTGATTGTCCGAGCCACTAGCCCACTTAAGCTCCGACATCAGAGCTGAAAAGACCGCACTCATCAGCTCCCTGATGCTGCTACCAAATGTGGACGGGCGATCTGTCTTAATTGCGGCGCGCTCCTCTTCATTGAATGTAACCTGAATAAATTGGCGTGTAAATCACGCATAATCCTGAATCACTCGCATCCATCAAAACCTCGGCTGTCGGAGGCTGTGACCTGATGAAACGAGCAAGTGGAATGACATTGAACCTCTCGACCGATAGAATAACCAGGAACCATCTCAGATCGTCATTGACTTAGTCCGATAGTATGAACGACCCAAACGTGGGTATAGCCCCGGCAAATTTGCCGCAGTGATCAGCATTAATTGGAATATGCCTGAAAGTGCCACTGCGTCTCCGGACATCATTCTTGCCAAACCTGGAAACCTGCGCTCCACCTCCTCAATTCGAGTTGCAATTGCGTGGGCACCATCATACACTATGTCAATCTCGGTGGCTGGAACAGTGGATGCATTCACGGAAGCCTCCTCAGGAAATGATCGGTCATGGATGACCCGGGCATCCTCATTGAGCGGGCGGTCACCATATGATACAGCACCAAATGGGCTACAGAACACACCGTCGATCTGATCAAGTAAGTCGATATCGACTTCAAGGTAGCGATCTTCATCCTATACTGCTCGAATGTTTTTGATCAAGACGTTTAGTATGTGTCGGGCAGAGCCGTGATTTGGCGGAGGCCTCGCTTGCTTGGCTAACTCGCCTTTCAATATTGGAACCACTCCATGTCGCACGATGTCTCTCTAGCGGGACGCATAGCGATACATAGAAGCTGGTGTGGTACCGACAGGTCCTTGTTGGGACTGGATTCGGATGGAACTTACCTCCGAAGCAATCGTATGAAATCAGGTAACTTCATACCTGACCGCGATAAGAAGCCACTACAGACCGACTACTTTTTGTGATCCAGCTGATAGCGAACACACCCCTGTGAAGTTATCTTAGGAGCGCATACCCCTGGAGCTCGAATTCCATAACGAGTTAACTGGCGATGGAGCCGACGGGTACGCTCTGCTTTCAGCAGATGCGACCGCGTGGTTCTGGATCGGATGTGTCGTGCTGCTGCTGCCTTATCTTCACCGAAAACTGTGCTACTTCGGATTAGCTGTCTGCTTCCGGTGGTAGTAGCCGCGGTCTCCGTGAACGCGTGGACGGTGGAGTCAGAGCCTGTTATGGGGGCACGGCAGGTGTAGATGGGCGTGCTACTAGCTGCGATGTTGCGATGCACACCAAAGCCTGTAGCGCTAATGCTCGCTCTAACAAAGGTACGCTTTCTGCCCGTGCCGACAATGGCGGAGTTGAAGCTCGCATCGACAATGGTGGTGAGGCTTGCGCCGACAGCGGCGAGGTCTCTGCTCTCGCAAATAGTGGTGTTCGACATGGATTTGGCGCTGCTTTGGATGAACGAGGCGACAAGCAGGTGGAAGATACTTCTTGTGGTGCACGGATTGGAGAGGTAACCTGTATTATGGAGTTAGCCTCGTCGGCCTGCGCGCATTCGTGGATAGATCGGTCTGATACATTCCTTGAGTCATGTTGTTGCTATAATACGTTTAACAGTTGATATAGCTGTGGGAGACCACGACATGCTAATCGGATTCCATCCGGTGGTGCACGGTGGCACCATCACAGGCCCTCGCACTCTGGCTTTAAGTTACCGTAGTTGGCACAATGAAGTCTCGCACAAAGTCAGGAAGCCGACCTGGGCGGAAGTGACCTCGAAGGAATTACAAGCGCTGCGTACTACGTCTGCGGCAGCCTTGGTTGACCAGGAAGTGCATGCAAAGGTTCTTGTAATTCTCGAAGGGCACATGTTCTGGTACCCGTTTGGTTTGGTCGCGATCCCGAACGTCCGGTCTCTGCTGGATCATAGCATTCCCCCCTTGCTCATGCTTCAGTGCTGCGTATTGCCGCTCACTAATTATATTCTGCACTAGAACGTACGACTCGTGTGGGATATTAAACTCGTCTTGGATGCTATCGCAGCGTCAAGAGATCCCAGTATGGTGTAGGTTCGAATCTTCTCGTGTCGCTCGTCGATCCCAAAATACAAGATCATCCAGTGTGTATCTATTAGACTCGTTGTAAAATGTCTTTAGGCGGAGGAAGGCGGAGGAAAAATTTACGGGCCGCAGTGATTACCCTTCTGACGAATGGTTGATATACTTCTTCAACGAGGAGAACCAGGACGTCAGTACTGATGTCATCCAGCCCTTCAGCACGACCCGGCAGAGGGAGACTGTTACTACTGGCGAAGTTGTCATATCGTTTTCGGCAAGGCATTGTCGTCGCGAATTTGTCTCGATTCGTCCGAAGTGTAGCATAGACAGCCCCTGCGTTCATAATTACCAAGCGAAAAAACCTTTTAGCACAGCCGGATGAAGAAGGAAAGCCAGTAGCTCGATTTGGGTCTGCAGATGTTCAACAAATAACTGTAATCCCATGTCAGAGTACGTACCATTAATAATGGCTTGGTGCACGGTGTTTTGGAGTCTCGTGGCACGAAATTAACCTTATCCTTTTACTTCACTAGGGATTGGATCCAACAAGTTCCTATGCCGAGTAGCGTGCGGCTCCTCAATTCGCAGGCGTGCCTGAGCCCGCGCACTAACATCCAGGGCTGCCGAATATTGCATTGTTATCTATTGCTAGCATCTACCGAGAATAGATAATTGACGTAACGGGGTTACATGAAAGGGGTACCCCAGAAAGGGTACCGCCTTTAGAAGTTGATATACTTCTGTGAGTATTTGTTTTAATACTCTGATGGAGTTGTGTGAGCCACACTGTGGTGTGGGCCACACTACTGCCACGTAGGTTGAGGTGGATGAGGGCCAACCAATAGTAATTAACCTACCTTTTATATGCATAATTAGGATAAAGTATAGTTAATTAGGAGTTTGTATTACAGGCCAAATGAACCTAATTAACTATAAATAAATCAGTCTAAAATCTACTCTAAACTGGCTATTAAGTCCCCCCAGACCAGGGACTAGCTGCCGTTCACTTAGAGTTTGTATACTCTTAATAGCACGCTTCCTCAAGCAAGGTGCTCGTGTGACCCCGTCACACTTGGTAGCACTTGTAGTCAATCCACACCTACGCGGGTAGATTGACTACCTGAATCCTCTGTGGCTCCTACAAGGTAAGCCAGGATGGATAGAGGGGAGTTCCCTCATTTGACCGACTCTCAGTTTGAGTCGGCCCGGAAGATGGTGGGCATCTTTGGAGGAGATTCCCTCCGAAGCTTGGCGGCTGCTACGCCGGCCGACCAGGTCGAACGCACCGAGGCGTTCGACACGTACGAGCGAGGGCTAATCACTCACGTACAGGGGCTACAGGCCCCCGTGGCTGAGATGAAGCCAGCCCAACCTAAGCCGTTGAGGCTTAAGGTTAACCCCTATGAGGGAATGGAGGGAGAGAACCTCCACTTCTGGGTCAGAGAAGTAGAGCTCGCGATGGACGCGGCTCTAATCTCGACCGAGCGACTTCGGGTCGCTTTCGACCTGTCCAACCTGGGAGGTCGGGCGAAGACCTGGGCGTACACGCGCGAAGCGACAACGCCGGGTTGCTTCACAACCTGGGCTCAGCTGTGTCAACAGCTTAGAGCCGCCTTCCTTCCGGCGAACTACGAGTATCGCCAGCGCTCGCGCTTCCTTGCCTGTAAACAAGGGAAGCGTGAGCTGCATGAGTACATCCAAGAGATGCGAGTACTCGCTGCATCTCTGGTAGGAAACCCCCTACCTGAACACATCAAGGTGACAGTGTTCATGGACGGCCTGAAGGTGGGCCCATCCCGCACACAGTTGTTCCGCGTGCATGCGAACACTATGGAGGAGGCGATACAGATCGCCCTTCAAGAGGAGTACAGCCACCGACAGGCTCGTACTCCTACGTCGGTGTGGCAAGGCCACAATGCGTCATCAGGCGCAGTGCAAGGAGCTCCAGCAGCTGGAGCTAGCACCGGACCGGTACCCATGGAACTGGGTACGGCCGTACAGAGCTCCATCCGTTGCTACGGATGTGGGAAGCTCGGGCACATGCAACGTGCCTGCCCTGCGGGAGGGCAAAGGAAGTTCCCTTCCAAACCTAGGGGCTCGAGGGGCCCGTGGCAGAAGTCGCGACCCAAGAGCCAGGGGAACCGGGGTCACCAGTAGGGGCGGGGCGCCCTACTGGGGAAGATCTAAGTCCCCATGGTAGGAGTGCGGACTGCGCACGCCATGGAGGCTTAGCCCCTAAGAGCCTGGGTGCTCTCGAGACGGGAAAGGGCAGCGGCGGACTGCTCGTGGTACACGCAAGTGTACGGGGATATGGAGATCCCTTTAGAGTCCTGATTGACTCTGGGGCGTCGACGAACTTTGCTCGACGCCAGACGGTCGCGCGGAATGGCGACAAGTATGCTGATGCTTTGCGAGAAAGCAAAGGCAGGGGCCAGGTCTCGGTGAGACTGGCCGATGGTACAGTGGTTAACGTACCTGGGGTCCGTATGGACCTGGCTGTAAAGTTTGAAGACTTTGACAGCACGGAGTCGTTTCTTGTCCTAGACATGGACAAGTACGACTTGATCCTGGGCATGCCGTGGCTCGAAAAGCACGAGCCCTGGATCGATTGGCGCGGCAAAGCCATTGGGGCTAGCCGGCCTGCAGTCTCCGACAGAGCTTTGGTGAGTAATGTTCCCACCTCTGTCCGGGACTGGGGCGCCAGAGATGGTTGCCAAGGCGCTTATGCGCCCGAAGAAGTACTGGGAGTCACTGACTCCAGTGAAGATGTTGCGATGAGCCTCGCAACCGGTCGTGAGACCAAGGCTCATTGCCAAGCGTGTGGGATTGCCGCGACGGCAAGTCCCAACGCTGAGAGTCGTCGCGCCGTATGGGCTTCGACTGTGGCAGTGCCGGGCGGCACTGACCAGGCGGGTAACATAGGTCCGCAAGCAGCTGAGGCTGCTGGGGAGAGCGCCGAGAGCGCCTCCGGTGTGGGTAACATAGTTCCACACAAGGTCGAGGAGACCGAGAAGATTGAGAGCGCAGCGTGCGTCTCTAGCGTGGGTAACAGAGTTCCACGCGGGGTCAAGAAGACCAGTACGAGTGCGGAGGTGTCGGTGAACACCTCCCGTGTGGATAACCAAGTACCACACTCGGAGTCTGAGACTCCACCGGCACGGCCGGTCGAAGAACAATGCCATGTCTTCGACGGCGTGTCCGGTCGTCAAGTGAAGGCAGGTGCCGTCCATCTGGAGGCACTGCCAGAGATGTCAGCACTGCCGAACCTCGAGGAATTGTCCATGAAGGACTTCCTGGCCGAGTTGAAGGCCGGAGAGATTGCGGAGATGGTGCTCCTGAAGCCGGAGACCTCTCCTGAAGATTTGAACTCTTCCTCCGTAATGGACGAGGACGTCCAGGAGGGGTTCACGAAGCAGCGCGCAACGCGCTTGGGTTCTGAGATTCTCAAGAACCCGGAGGATCCAGTGTATCCTCTTGTGAAGGAATAATCGGATGTGGTGTCGAAGCACCCACCATCCCAACTCCCGAGAAGGCGAAGTCAGGCATGGTGCGGGAGTCGAAATCCCCGCACTCGACGCCAACCTTCTGCGTTTGTAAACCGAACGGGAAGTGGCGTCTGGTTCACGCTTACAATAAGCTGAACAATGCGATGGTACCGGCACAGACGCCGATCCCTCGCAAGGATGTGTTGCTGAAAAACATGTCGGGTTCTACGTTGTACAGTGCCCTGGATCTGGTAGACGGATACTACCAGATCATGATGCGGGAATGTGACATTCCTCTCACCGCAGTGAGCACCCCGAGTGGGATGCTCTGGGAGTGGCTAGTGATGCCACAGGGGGTATCGGATTCCCCAGCGACGTTCAATCGCTTGGTCACACAACTGTTTAGACCATTGCGTACGTTCGCTCAGACGTACTTTGACGATATATTCGTCCATAGCCGTGCCGAGGACGGCCAGACGGCTATGGAGGTGCATCTGAAGCACCTCCGTCGGGTGTTCAAGGTCATGAGAGCTAACACGCTCTATGCCAACATCGACAAGTGCGTCTTTGCAGCTGAGGAGATAAAGGCCCTCGGCTGCTTTGTCAGCAGGGTCGGCGTGCGCGCCGATCCAGGGAAGGTCAAGGCCATTGCGGCTTGGTCGACTCCGAGGTCACAGAAGGACCTCCGGAAGTGGTGGGCTTAGCCAACTATCTTCATAAGTACAGCGCAGGGTACGCTGAACTAGCTCGACCCTTGTCGGATCTCTTAAAGAAAGACGACGACTGGGTCTGGGAGCAACAGCACCAAGATGCTTTTGATAGCATCAAGGCGAGCTTACAGCAAGCGCCAGTCCTGGCCTTGCCGGACGAGAACAAGTCATTTAGCGTCGTCTGTGACGCTTCTGACTATGCAATAGGCTGTGCGCTATTGCAGAAGGACGATGAAGGACATGAACGTGTCATCTCCTTCCAGTCCAGGCAGCTGAAGGCTGCCGAACGGAACTATCCCGTTCATGACAAGGAGCTACTTGCAATGAAGTACGCTCTTGTCAAATTTAGAGTTCATCTCTTGGGCACGAGGCCCTTTGTGATCTATACGGATCACGCGTCCTTGCGGACTGCCACCAACTCGCCGCATCTGTCACAGCGGATGGCGAGGTGGCTGTCGTTCTTCGCGGAATACAACTTCCGCGTTGAATACAAGCCGGGCAAGCTGAATGTGCTTGCCGATGCATTGTCGCGTCGACCGGACTATGAGCTAGCTCATGTCAGTCGGGTCACGACAGATCTATACGATCGGATACGCTTGGCGTATCAAGGAGACGAGAACTACACACAACTGGTGCAGTTCTTGTCCGATGGCAAGGACGCCAAAGTAGACAGGCTTTCGCCTCGACAGCGGGAGCAGCTCCATCGTTATGAGCTGGCCGAGGGTTACTCCATTACAGAGTAGACCCCAGAGATCCTCCCGGGTTGTCGTTCCAAACGACGAGGATCTGAAGTAAGACATACTTCTGGAGGCGCATGATGCGCCGATAAGTGGCCATCCTGGCCGGGAGAAGACCTACCAAATGGTCTCTCAGACATTTTGGTGGCCCCGCATGTATAAGTGGGTGGCACACTATGTCAAGACATGTGAAACATGTCAGAGGGTGAAGCCTTCGGGCCACGCCTCGGCTCCACTGCAGAGCCTACCAGTACCAGCGGACTGCTGGAAGTCGATGAGTCTCGACTTCGTCTTCGGCCTACCGGCCGATGACAGGGGCAACACCGGCATATTGGTGTTTGTCTGCCGTTTGAGCAAGATGGTGCATCTTGCTCCGGTACGTGACAAGATCACCGGGAAACAAGCTGCACAGCTGTTCCTAGATAGCGTGTTTCGCTATCATGGTCTACCAGAGACCATAGTCTCGGACAGAGACCCGCGTTTCACGGGTGCGTTCTGGGAAACCCTATTCCAATTGTTGGGAACTAAGTTGACGATGTCAACTGCGGACCATCCACAGACGGATGGTCAGACGGAGCGCGTCAACCGCGTGCTCGAAGATACTCTGCGCAGTATCTGTGCGGAAGCACCTTGATCCTGGTCGGATCAGCTTCCTATGGTTGAGTTTGCACTCAACAATGCGGTACACGCATCAACGGGGTTTACCCCGTTCTACTTGAATGGGTTACGACACCCCCAGGTGCCGCTAACCTTGCGGGGAGGCCTCCATCGTAAGTGGGGGAGAGGCTCGGAAAGCCTTTTCCTCCCAGGTCTCAGAAATTGAGCCAGAGTTTTTGCGAAGACAGTTGTCGTCGTTTATAGACGACAGGCTGACGTTGATCAGCCGGGTTAGAGATGCTATGGCATCAGCCCAAGATAAACAAAAGGAGTACTCTGACAAGAAAAGTAGAGGAAACTTAAACGTGTTTAAAGAAGGAGACTTAGTCCTACTTGACACTAAGAATCTACCTATAAACTTGGTTAGCTCCGTAGGGAGCAACAAGTTGAAGCACCGCTTCATTGGACCCTTTGCGGTCCTGGTCAGACATGGCGCAGCGTATACCATTGACCTCCCAAAGTCAATGGCGACGCACCCGACGTTCTACGTGGGGCGTCTTAAACGGTATCACGATCCGCTGGGTCTTCCTTCTCGGACGGAGGAAGACCAAGGTGAGAACTCACCTCCTCGAAACGAGGCTGAGCTCTCTGGACAACCGGAGTTGCCGGTGTCGCAGCCTGCGAGTAAAACGCAGGCTGGTACCCACGTGCGTCATACGAAGGGTATGACGGTACCGAATGGGAAGAGCTTGGGTAAGAGCTGTACCCATAAGTCGAGGGGTACGAATACCCCTGCGGCTCATAAGAGGGCATCCGACCATGCACCTCATGGCTTAGAACGTCTAAGCCTCGACGGAGCTACTTCACGGCAGCAGCCGGAGCTCGGCGGTCACAACGCCCATGAAGCTCTCGAGTCTCACGACCAAGAGCGCCCACATCTTGACGAAGGACCTCAAGAGCCCCCGGCTTGCCAGCCTGAGAGGCAGCCTGACCACCAGGTCCAAGCCCAAGGGCTATCTCGATCGCATAGACGCGATCTCGAAGCTGATGGCCCTCGTCGCTTAACAAGGGACCCCACCGAGTCCCGACCCGAAGTTGCGGGTCCAGAAGGATAAGGCTGAGAAGGAGCCTCGTACTCAAACGCGTGCGAGAGCTCCTCCTGCCCTCCTTGATCGGAACGGCGAACTCCACTACCATGTGGAGCGGGTCGTCTAAGAGCGACGGCGCTCTGGGATGCGCCAGCTGCTTGTGAAGTGGCGGGGTTACCCCTCGTCACAGAACTCGTGGGAGCCGGAAGACCGGCTCCGGGTTGACTGCCCGAAGGCTGTTGAGATTTGGGATCAACAGCCGGGGCGTAAGTAGTCCGCGGCTTTTTAGCCGCCTTACGGTGTGCGGTCCCTGGGTTGACGGAACCGTACCCGCGCTCTTCTTGAGCGCTGGACTTAGACTGCTGTCTAAGTCCCTCCATGACGGAGTGGAGTTGCCGCTTAGCGACTAAGTGGGCAAACTCAATACGAAGATCTCGCTGGTCCAATACATAGGACAGCAGGCGATCTTCCGGAGTTCTTTCAACTCCTGAACTGTGAAGTTCTTTAGAGAAACCCATCTCCAGAACAGGTCTTCTGCCTGGGTCTGGGTTACGGTGTTCTCGGGCTGTACCCAAGGGTACCCCCACACGGGGAAGAGCCCACCACGGTCTTCCGGTTTCTTCCGGAGACTCGTAAATTCCTTGAGAGGAATTCGGTGTGGTGCAAGCAGCACACACCTAGCGGCCTCGATGTCGTTGACAAAGAGTGGTTCGTCCTGAACCAAGGCGCGCTCATAGGCGCCACGCGAAGTGCGCCCATGGTTAAGACCACGAGGGGCCTTGAGGTGCTCCAGAAACATGGGAGACCCAGACCCCGCATCCGGTGGGTAGTATCCGCGAGGATACACCGGTGTGGCAGGCACAGAAGTGCCTTGCAGCTGAGCAGTTTGATAACGCTCTTGCTGCTCATCGAGATCGTTGGAGATCTCTCGGGGCTCGAAAACAGCCCCCTCCTCTTCCTCCTCGTCTGAGGAGTCGAATAGGGATTTGAATCCCTTAGCGATTGAAGGCTCTGACGTAGGAGAGCCAGGGGCTGCGCGCTTCTTAGCAGCAGCAGCACCCTCACCATCCCGCTTTGGAGAAGCTGCTTTCGCAGCTTGGGCTCGAGCTTTACCTTCGGCTAAGGTAAGGCTCTTGGCAGGCGAGCTTGTCGAAGCTGCCTTTGCCTCAGATGATTCAGTATCATCAACAGGAGCGTCCTGTGAAGGAGCGTCCTGTGAAGGAGCATCCTGAGAAGGAGCATCCTGAGAAGAAGATGGATCCTTGGTGGATCCAGGAGAGTTCCCGTCCGACTCTGATCCTGTGATCATAGGAATGTTAAATTCCGGGGACTCCGACCCAGGACTGTGGTCCCGATAGGCGAACCGAGGGTTCGGCCTATCGTCGGGTGACAGGGAGCGCGAGCGACTGCGTCGCGGACTCCCTCCTTGCTTGGCAGCAGCAGCGGTGCGCTTGCTGGCTGCCTCGGAAGCCGCCTTGCGGACTTCCTTGCGCGAAGCGGCCTTGTCTTTCGACTTGGCCTTAGCAGTCTTCGACCTCGCGGTCTTAGACTTGGAAGGCGCCGAAGCGCCGCGAGTGCTTGCCTTCTTAGGCATCTCGGGAGGTTGACGTGGAAACCTCTGGTGTCTTGAACGCGCGAAAAGGCTGAATGAAAGCCTTGAAGCCACAACGGTGGCTCGTCGATGGGTATCAACAAGGACAGGAAAGAGAGCGGAGCTCTCTTCCTAGCTCCTCATTGGTTGGAGGTGTTTCTAACCTAAGTGGGGGAGGATGTAACGGGGTTACATGAAAGGGGTACCCCAGAAAGGGTACCGCCTTTAGAAGTTGATATACTTCTGTGAGTATTTGTTTTAATACTCTGATGGAGTTGTGTGAGCCACACTGTGGTGTGGGCCACACTACTGCCACGTAGGTTGAGGTGGCTGAGGGCCAACCAATAGTAATTAACCTACCTTTTATATGCATAATTAGGATAAAGTATAGTTAATTAGGAGTTTGTATTACAGGCCAAATGAACCTAATTAACTATAAATAAATCAGTCTAAAATCTACTCTAAACTGGCTATTAAGTCCCCCCAGACCAGGGACTAGTGAACTGCCGTTCACTTAGAGTTTGTATACTCTTAATAGCACGCTTCCTCAAGCAAGGTGCTCGTGTGACCCCGTCACAATTGAACACCCTGTCAAGCAAGTACACAATAGGACATTGAAATATCGATCACACACAAATAGATTATTGATGCAATGTCATTGTATAGTTGGGTTAAGTACCTATCACTTACTCTGCGCTCTCAACTGTGCGAGCATCCAAGTAATCAGCGTTCTGGCGAAGAAATAGCAACATTTCCAACGTGTACGGCTGTAATGAGCGACGCTGCTGCCCAAACGTGGTTCGAGCGACACTAAAAATCGCTCGACCACGTTGGATGTAGGCGGAATGGACGCCAACAGCTCGTAAGTAGGTTGCCGTTCTTCTAGGCGCCGGCGCTTCTGCAGCCGCTCCACGAAGGAGATACTGACCTCTTCGTCTTTCTCTTCTTGTTCACCTTCGTCTGCTGAGGGAATCACAAGCAAAGGCTCTAGCGCCGCCTTCTCCGCTCGGGTCAGCCGCTTGGCTTGCCCTTTTAGCACCCGCACGCAGCCTGCCTCGAAATCGGGCTATGGACGATGTCAGCCCTAGGGGCTTTAATAAAATACAAATAAATTCATATTAGTAAGTAAATCAATAAGTCCAAATAGATTTATACGCACCGAGATAGCGGGTATATGAGGGCTTCGCCGCAATGAGACCGTCGAACCAGATGCGGACGTCGAGGAGGTTTGCATCGGCGCCTTGGAGTGCCTTCGACACGGACTCGACGTACTTCAGCTCGCCAAGCAGGTCACGGAGCCGCCGCTTGGAAGCTGCCGGTGGAAGCAGCTCGGCCAGCTCCTCGTCCTCCGCGTCAATGAACGGGAGAAGCTCGAAATACCGGTTGAGCATGCTGAATGTCGAGCTCCAGCGGGTTTGCTGCCGGATGATTGGCCGAAGGTCGGTCTTGAAGCTGCAGGCAGCAAATGTAAAAATTACAGTTACAATTAATAAAATAACAAAATAACCAATTAAATACCAAACTTACCGGAGTTTTGCAGAATGATGCAGAGTCCGTAGCTTAATCATTAGCGCCTGTACCAAGTCGAGGTCATCCGCGCACTCACTGAGTTGAGCAGCGACGGCACGGTTGAGTCGGTGACTGGCACACCCGACTAGCGGGACGCCCATTAACGTAGCGAGGCGGCGGTTGACGCTGCAGTTGTCGCCGACCAGGAACAGAACCTGTTCGGGGCGCTTCTGATAGTCGCGCGCTAGCATCGTAGCCGAGAAGGCTTGATGACTAGCCGCAGAAAGGTCATCAGTCTCTTCATTGACGAATGGGGCCGTGCAGAGCAGGGGGCATCGCATGCCCCCATCTATCTCGTACCACGCAAAGACTGCGATATAGTTCTCGGAGTCATGGCTCCACCCGTCAAAGATGATTCCGAATTTCTCGGGCATTTCCACCGCGATTGCACGCTCAACAGCGCGCGTCACAGCCTCCATGATACGCTGAAGCGTCTCAACAGAGACAGGCTTCAGGTTCGTATAACTAGTCGCAATATTAAAACACGTCGTCAGTACACCGTCAAACGGTACATGTCAGATGAAATCGGATCGTACCGCCGTGCGAGCTTGCTCTTGCAAAACGAGAGCGGCAAGTTGCACTTCCCTACCCACTCCAACCACCCGAACAAATTCTGGGCGGAGTGGCGGACGTAGTGCACCAGCGAGCCTGTCTCTCCAGGCGTCGCGGCTAGCATCTCCTCGTCGAACACGGGATGCTCGCGCCTGATATGCAGCATCAGGTTCGAGTACCCCGTCCCGACAACTCGCTTCCGAACCGCGCCGCACCGGCAACGATAGTATTCGAGAATCACCTCGTCGTACTGGTCGCGGCACGGTCAGAAGTAGAACTCGCAGACCTACCTGTTGGTAAAGGTCGTGCGAGGAGAACGGGGAGTTGCGAGCATTGTGGTGGTTGGGTGGTCTTGCAGGAGTGCGGTGGGCTAGATAGAATCAAAAGTGAAGCAGCTAGACTCGATTCTCGAGTTTGAAGGATGGTTGGTTGCAGTAGTCTCCAATACATTATTGAAGATGTTTATTCGTAATCGAAAGATAACTGGTACGAACCGGTAAGAACCGCTCAATAAATTATTGGAGTACGTCTATTGCAATAATTTCGGCACCAATTTATTTTTCGGCAGCCCTGCTAACATCCATGAGGCCATGTTCTCGTGTCCTTTTTGAGGATAAGGCGTTCCTTTGTTGTGTTCCTGCGATATCTTCCACTTCACCCCCAGCATCACTGTCGTCATCAGATTCTTCAAGTGGATCTCGGGGTAATGGATCGGCATCCGGTAGAATCATCAGCCGTGTGACGGGGTCACACGAGCACCTTGCTTGAGGAAGCGTGCTATTAAGAGTATACAAACTCTAAGTGAACGGCAGTTCACTAGTCCCTGGTCTGGGGGGAACTTAATAGCCAGTTTAGAGTAGATTTTAGACTGATTTATTTATAGTTAATTAGGTTCATTTGGCCTGTAATACAAACTCCTAATTAACTATACTTTATCCTAATTATGCATATAAAAGGTAGGTTAATTACTATTGGTTGGCCCTCAGCCACCTCAACCTACGTGGCAGTAGTGTGGCCCACACCACAGTGTGGCTCACACAACTCCATCAGAGTATTAAAACAAATACTCACAGAAGTATATCAACTTCTAAAGGCGGTACCCTTTCTTTAGGGTACCCCTTCATGTAACCCCGTTACAAGCCGTTTGGTCGTTTGGGAGCACTTGGGGACGGTCTGGTAAAGATAGACTCTCTCAGCTAAATCGAGAGTGGTGCACGGCGGCCACCATCGTGATAGATAACAAAATCGAGGGCATATTTAACCGATACCTGCGATATTTCAAAGCTTGTGATATGGAGTAGTGGTACCGCGCCCGACACTCGAACAGGTTCCAGGGCTATTCTTCTGCAGGTGGTTTTGAGTGAACGTACTGCGGATCTCCCACGCGCGTGAAATAGCTTCACCGAGCAGCATTGCGTAGATCTCTACCGACAGGGCAAGTAGCAGCTCCTCATCATACACGAAGTCAAAGTTTCCGTTCGATGAGGTTACGGACAGCACGCGTCGTCAGGATCTGCGTGCCACTCGCAGTGCGGTACGTCCATCGATTTCCCGCTCCATCCCAGCGATGTGCTACACAAACACTGCTACCAATGTATGTTCCCAGGCCGAGTTGGGTTGCTTGTTCAGAAACTTTTCTGCCTGATATTAAAGCAAGGGGAAGACTCATTGTACGCGGCAGTCTTTCCACTTCGATTTCTGCTTCGCTCATCGACTGGCCGGTACAATAAGCGAAGCCAGAGGTTCCCAACGCCCCTGGTTTCAGGTAGTAATAGTGGGTAGTTACCATCCAGAGCACCCGAGAGGTCGAGGATCAATAGCTCAAAGCGTCCCGTAATCAAATATCCGGCTGGCAAACCGAATTGTTGCAAATCCACAGCATTTCTAGCAATGAGGTAGCGTGAACCGCAATGTTGACGCGGCAGTTCATTCGATAATCAGAATATCAAACTTGTTTTAGCCAATAGGATGGCAGATGCAAAATATAACACATGCACCTTAGTTTACTCTAAGGGTCGGTCTTACATCTCGCGGGATGCGGGATGGACCAATCATTGGTCTTGATTGCGGGACGACGTGGGACGCATTAGAGACGACACCCCCTCTTGTCCCGCCGGGACGTTGTGTGGCACGGGATCAACATACTCAAAATTTGTGACGCAGGTAAAGTCAGCAGAATTTTTTGCCTACATATTGAATGACATCTCAAGTCGAATTCTCAGCTGAGAGAGGTAAACGTTGTATGCATCTCGATGACCGTCAGTTGTCTTGGTGCGAGTAAATGGTGTAAGCATGTGAGCGGTGCACACATACGCATTGTCACCTAGTAGGTAAAAGCCATTTTCCATCTCATCGAGAGCACCGTGCAGCCCGCTCTGCTGGAAAGCCGTGCTGTCGTTGCAGCTTCCCGGCTGAGAGACATTGATATAGATGAACCGACAGCGATAGTCACAGCATACCTGCACATTTATTCCATAACACCAATAATGTCCACTGTAATAGCGCTGCGGCCTAACACCATCTGTCTCTGCCAGCCGCGGCGCTCTAGTCGAGCACAGCCAACCATCTAGACGGCCAACACAGCCCTAAAACACTCCTCCAGCACTTAAGGACGTGAATGCTGCCGCTGCTGCTTCACGTGCGGAGGGCGAGCGCGGGAACTCGATCTTCAACGCCTTGATTGTATTTATTGCGTCCACGACGAGCCACACAATGCGATAAAAAGATGGCTTGCTGACACCAGCTACGCAACGGATGTCATGCATCGAACCCCCTGCCAGGAATCGGAGTGTCAACTGCCGTGCATTGTCACATGCTATCCAGCCCCACCTCACCCAGGCATGAGGCGACCGCAGGAGCAATAGAGCAACGGAGGTCTCCAGTCGTATGAAAGCCGAGGCAAGCATCCGATAGCACGCATCAAATTGGCTTTCCGCCAGCAGCAGGTTAAGCTCTCGATCCCACTTGAGCTTTGCTCGCACCTTCCGCGCGACACGTGGATGTGTCAACAGCGCCAGTAACAGTAAGCCCATGGCAATGTCCTCTTCCTACCCTTCCGTCTCCATCCAAGCTTCTCCCTTCCGACTGTGGCTGTATCGTCTTTGGCCAAAGACGGACGGAGGTCGTGGAGCCGGCAAGATCGTCCTACATCCCGTCCCGCTTTTGCGGTGAGATGTAAGACCGAGCCTAAGAAAGAGTAAACATAAGCGTGCTTGACGTGGTGGTCCTCTGCTGTCTCATTAGCAGAGCGGCGACCACGTCACATCGGCGTTCAGATCAGCTGCTGGGAGTTAACGTGAGTGCGAGTGCCGTACTGTCAGTAGCACACAGAAATTACGGTGTCCACGGCCAACTTGACGCTTTGGTGGGAAGATCAAACGTAGTAAATTCCGAAAATCCTGTCCACAGCTGACGCACACACTCATCCTGTAGCCAGAAAAGAAGCGTAAAGTACGCTAAACGAAAGTCTAAATGGATCCTTTCGTCGGAACAGGTGCAATTTTGTGAGCCCGGGGTTCCTTTGGAAAAACATACTGGGGCAAATGGATTGGAACAGATGTGGTAATCAAGAAGGTATTGACAAATCAAGGAATCCCACATTTCCCCCAGCAATTTTATCAAGAAGCAAAGCTATGGTTTTCGCTCAATCACGTAAATCTTGTCAAGTTGTATCGCACATGTGAAGAAAGTAGCGGCCCTCCAATATTTGTGTGTGAGCGGGCAACTCATGGTACGCTCTCACTTTCTTGAAAGGGAAGCCGCGGGAAGAAATCTGGGGATCTCTATACCGTTCAGCACAGGGCTTGCGGTATCTTCAGATGCATGGTTTTGTCCACTGTGACCTCAAGGGAAATAACGTGCTGGTATGCGATAACAACTTGGTCAAGTTGGCTGACTTTGGCTTAAGCACTCTTGTTGGTAACTCAACTTACGTCAACAATGAGGGCGAAATCGGCGCCATACGATGGAAGGTTCCTGAAAGTTTTGATGAGTCAGCTTCATCTTTTACGTCTGATATTTTCTGGTTTGGTATGTGCGTTGTGGAGGTGGTGAATGGTGTGTTTCCATGGGGAAATTTAACTTCAAAAGGAGCTACAAGAACTTTATGTTCTCGTAGCACTTCACCTCTGTGAACTGAGAAGAATCTGTAAAGTAGTTAAACTAACTTATGTAAATATAGTGAAAAAGTGATTGTGATTCATGTTGTTTAAGTGTTGTTGTAGGAGAAAGCTTCGTAAGCAGTAACATTCCCGTAGACCATTCTAGACTACTGGCCGCAGCCACCAATTGAAGTTGCACGCATACATGCGTCTTTCCCGGAGAACCCCAGATCCCTTTCCTGAAAGTTTCTCTTCAACAGTAGTCTTGATCTTCAACCATCACTCGCTTTCCAAGTCTTTCAACATCCACTCAATGCAGGATATCCACTTCCAACTCACAATCAGAACAACCGACATGCCGACCATAGTCCATTCCTCTTACTACCACTTCGCTAAGGTTGTGAATTCTTCACTCGGATTATGTTAAAATCTATAAATAACCTCATATGCTCCAATTTTAACGGCTCAGCCGCTATCGATATTAATCTTCGTTAATGGGTTCGTCTTCAGTCGCCGCAGCAACATCGACGTGGTTCCCTGTGACGGGGTCACACGAGCACCTTGCTTGAGGAAGCGTATACAAATGTTGGAATGCACATTCAAGTTCAAGACTAGGCTCAACAACATTGGGTGAGAAGAAGGTTACGATGTTGTTAGCATCAGATATGTCAGAAGGGGTCTTGAACCCATTCGTGATGGTAGGTACTTTAGTGCCATGCAGCTAACACCTTAAGTTAATCAGTCTTCATATTCCTTTCTATCCAACAACTAGCTTGGGTTGGATCCACATCCCAACAGCAAACGCTAAGTGAACAGCGGTTCACTAGTCCCTGGTCTTAGGGGCTGGTTGCACCAATGGTGTCTCGTGTTAGTGTCGATTTGTGGAGCATAAAACACACAGTCGACTTGTTTGTTATTAGTTGAAAATAATCCATTGGAGTCACCACGAGGTGGTGTTGTCCTATTGAAGATTTTCAAACATAGAAGTTGACGAACATGTGGCTCTCCTAGGAGTAATTGGTGTATGTGTAGTAGCTACAGTAATTACACATTAGTTACCAGCGCCAAAAACGAGAAGGAGAATATCGTTACACTCCCTGGATGGGATATCGACGTAATGCTAGCTAACGCGACTTACGACAATTGATTTCATGACAATCTACACTTCACACAAGCCAGTTTTCGTCTTCTCTGTAATATACTACGTCTTCTCCGAGCTGATCGTCAAAGTGCCTGAGGTTGTACAGAAGCTGATAAGGCAAACAATGGAGTCGGCGGCATCTATCTCATCGCTCAATGGAGAGAGATCACGACGAAGTTTTCTCCATTATTTTGCGAAGCACGCCGAAAAACACTAACACGAAACACGATCCAGAAACCAGCCTGGTAGGGTTAGGATTTATAGAGGTACGAACACTAACACGAGACACCATTGGTGCAACCAGGCCCTTAGTGAACTTAATAGCCAGCAGGGAGTAACGTTTAGACTGATTCATTTGTGGTTAATTTGATCATTTGGTCTGAAATACAAATAACTAATAAACTATAAATTGTTCCTATATATGTAAATAAAGTAGGTTAAACACTATTTATTGGTCCTCAGCCGCCCGACCTACGTGGCAGTGTTGTGGCCCATACCACTTATGACAAAGTATTCACTAAACGAATACCTCACAGATGTATATCTATTTCTAGCAGAATTACCCTATGTTGGGTACTCCTCATGTGACCCCGTTACATCCTCCCCCATTTCGGTTGGAAATACCCTCAACCAATAAGGAGATAGGAAGAGAGCCCCGCACTCTTTTCTTCTCTTGTCGATACCCATCGACGTTCCACCGTTGTGGCTTTGCAGCTTTCATTAAGCCTTTTCGCGATTATCAAGTCACTAAGGTTTCCACGTCAACCTCTTCGAAGATGACCAGGAAGGCAAGCATCCACGGCTCTTTCGCGCCTTCCAAGTCTAACCGCGAGGTCGATGACTGCCAAAGCCAAGTCGAACGCCAAGGCCACTCCGCCCAGAGAGGTAAGCAAGGCGGCTTCCAAGATAGGCAGTAAGGCTGCCACTGCTGCTGCCACAGAGGGAGGGAACTCGCGAGGCAGTCGCTTGCGCTCCTAGTAACCCGACGACAGGCCGAACCCTCGGTTCGCCTATCGGGACCATAGTCCTGGTGCAGGGTCCCCTGACTTCGCCCTTCCTATGATAATGGGATCGGAGTCCGAAGAGGACACTACTGGATCCACGAAGAATCCTACTCCTGCGTAGGACGCTCCTGTGATGATTCTGAATCATCTGAGGCAAAGGCGGCTCTGACGAGCTCGCCTGCCAAGAACCTTACCTTAGACGACGGTAACACTCGAGCCCAAGCTGCGAAAGCAGCTTCTCAAAAAACGGACTGATGAGGGCACTGCTGCTGATACATAGCGCCCCCGACTCTCCGATTTTGGAACCTTCTATCGAGAAGGTATATCCTTCCCTTTTTTCTCTCAGTCTGACGAGGCGGAGCAGGAGGGAGCTATTACCAAGCCCCCGAGAGATCTCCAACGATCTCGATGAACAGCAGGAACGTTATCAAGCTGCTCAACTGCAAGGAGCCTCAGAGATAGCATCCCCTGCGCCACCCACGCCGTTGCATCCTCGCAGATACTATCCACCGGATGCGGGGTCTGGGTCTCCCATGTTCTCGAAGCGCCCCAAGGCCTCTCGTGGTCTTAACCATGGGCGCAATTCACATGGCGCCTATGGGCGTGCCTTCGTGCAAGACGAACCGTTCTTTATTAACGACATCGAGGCCGCTAGGTGTGTGCTGCTTGCACCACACCGAGTTGCGGTAAAGGATTTACGAGTCTCCGGAAGAAACCGGAAGACCGTGGTAGGCACTTCACCGTACCTGGGTACAACCCGAGAACACCAAAACCCAATCTCAGACAGAAGACCAGTTCTGGAGATGGGTCTCCCTAAAGGACTTCACAGTTCAGGAGTTCAAGGAACTCCGAGAAGATCGTCTGCTGTCCTATGTCTTGGACCAGCGCGATCTTCGCATTGCGTTTGTCCATTTAATCGCTAAGCGGTAACTACACTCCGTCATGGAGGGACTTCGACAACAATCTAAACCCAGCGTACGTGATGAACGCGGTACAGTTCCGTCAATCCGGGAACCGTATACTGTAACGCGGCCAAGAAGCCACGGACTACTTACTCCCCGGCTGTTGATCCCAAATCTCAACAGCCTTCGGGCAGTCAACCCGGAGCCGGTCTTCCGGCTCCCACGAGTTCTGTGACGAGGGGTAACCCCGCCACTTCACAAGCAGCTGGCGCATCCCAGAGCGCCGTCGCTCTTAGACGATCCGCTCCACATGGTAGTGGAGTTCGCTGTTCCGATCAAGGAGGGCAGGAGGAGCTCTCGCACGCGTTTGAGTACGAGGCTCCTTCTCAGCCTTATCCTTCTGGACCCGCAACTTCGGGTCGGGACTCGGTGGGGTCCCTTGTTAAGCGACGAGGGCCATCAGCTTCGAGATCGCGTCTATGCGATCGAGATAGCCCTTGGGCTTGGACCTGGTGGTCAGGCTGCCTCTCAGGCTGGCAAGCCGGGGGCTCTTGAGGTCCTTCGTCAAGATGTGGGCGCTCTTGGTCGTGAGACTCGAGAGCTTCATGGGCGTTGTGACCGCCGAGTTCCGGCTTCCACCCTGAAGGAACTCCGTCGAGGCTTAGACGCTCTAAGCCGTGAGGTGCATGGTCGGATACCCTCTTATGTGCCACAGGCGTACTCGTACGACTCGGCTTACGGGTATGGTTCTTACCCGAGTTCTTTCCACTCAGTACCGTCATACCCTTCGTATGGCTCGCGTGGGTACCTGCCAGGGATTCATTTACAGGCTCTGACACCAGCAGCTCCGGTTGGCCAGAGGTCTCAGCCTAGTTTTGAAGAGGTGGGCTCTCCTCCTTCCTCCATCCAAGGTGTAGATCTCAGCGGATCATGGTACCGCTTAACACACCCCACGTAGAACGTCGGGTACGTCGCCATTGACTTTGGTAAGTCCATAGTGTATTCAGTGCCATGTCTGGGTGGTTACCCCCGTTCACGTAGAATAGGGTAAACGCCGTTGATGTGTGTGTATTGCATTGTTGAGTGCAACTCAACCATAGGCAGCTGATCCGGCCAGGACCGAGGTGCCTCAGCACAGATACTCCGAAGAGTATCTTCGAGCATGCGGTCTACGCGCTCCGTCCGACCATCCATCGGTGGATGGTCCGCAGTTGAGATCGTCAACTCAGTTCCCAGTAGCTGGAACAGGGTGTTTCAAAATGCCCCTGTGAAGCTCGGGCCTCGATCAGAGGCTATGGCCTCTGACCGACCATGATAGCGAAGCATGTTATCTAGGAACGGCTGTGGAGCTTGCTTCCCTGTGAACTTGTCACGTACCGGAGCAAGATGCTCCGTCTTGCTCAAACGGCAGTCAAACACCAAAATGCCGGTGTTTCCCTTGTCATAGGCCGGCAGGCCGAAGACGAAGTCGAAACACATCGACTTCCAGCAGTCCGCTGGTACTGGTAGGCTCTGCAGTGGAGCCGAGGCGTGGCCCGAAGGCTTCACCCTCTGACATGTTTCACATGTCTTGACATAGTGTGCCACCCACTTATACATGCGGGGCCACCAAAATGTCTGAGAGACCATTTGGTAGGTCTTCTCCCGGCCAAGATGGCCACTTATCGGCGCATCATGCGCCTCCAGAAGTATGTCTTACTTCAGATCCTCGTCGTTTGGAACGACAACCCGGGGAGGATCTCTGGGGTCTACTCTGTAATGGAGTAACCCCTCGGCCAGCTCATAACGATGGAGCTGCTCCCGCTGTCGAGGCGAAAGCCTGTCTACTTTGGCGTCCTTGCCATCGGACAAGAACTGCACCAGTTGTGTGTAGTTCTCGTCTCCTGATACGCCAAGCGTATCCGATCGTATAGATCTGTCGTGACCCGACTGACATGAGCTAGCTCATAGTCCGGTCGACGCGACAATGCATCGGCAAGCACATTCAGCTTGCCCGGCTTGTATTCAACGCGGAAGTTGTATTCCGCGAAGAACGACAGCCACCTCGCCATCCGCTGTGACAGATGCGGCGAGTTGGTGGCAGTCCGCAAGGACGCGTGATCCGTATAGATCACAAAGGGCCTCGTGCCCAAGAGATGAACTCTAAATTTGACAAGAGCGTACTTCATTGCAAGTAGCTCCTTGTCATGAACGGGATAGTTCCGTTCGGCAGCCTTCAGCTGCCTGGACTGGAAGGAGATGACACGTTCATGTCCTTCATCGTCCTTCTGCAATAGCGCACAGCCTATTGCATAGTCAGAAGCGTCACAGACGACGCTAAATGACTTGTTCTCGTCCGGCAAGGCCAGGACTGGCGCTTGCTGTAAGCTCGTCTTGATGCTATCAAAAGCATCTTGGTGCTGTTGCTCCCAGACCCAGTCGTCGTCTTTCTTTAAGAGATCCGACAAGGGTCGAGCTAGTTCAGCGTACCCTGCGCTTTACTTATGAAGATAGTTGGCTAAGCCCAACCACTTCCGGAGGTCCTTCTACGACCTCGGGGTCGGCCAAGCTGCTATGGCCTTGACCTTCCCTGGATCGGCGCGTACGCCGACACTGCTGACAAAGCAGCCGAGGACTTTTATCTCCTCAGCTGCAAAGACGCACTTGTCGATGTTGGCATAGAGCTTATTAGCTCTCATGACCTCGAACACTCGACGGGGGTGCTTCAAATACACCTTCATAGCCGTCTGGCCGCCTTCGGCACGGCTATGGACGAATATATCGTCAAAGTACGTCTGAGCGAACGTACGCAATGGTCTAAACAGTTGTGTGACCAAGCGATTGAACGTCGCTGGGGAATCCGATACCCCCTGTGGCATCACTAGCCACTCCCAGAGCATCCCACTCGGGGTGCTCACTGCGGTGAGAGGAATGTCACATTCCCGCATCATGATCTGGTAGTATCCGTCTACCAGATCCAGGGCACTGTACAACGTACAACCCGACATGTTTTTCAGCAACACATCCTTGCGAGGGATCGGCGTCTGTGCCGGTACCGTCGCATTGTTCAGCTTGTTGTAAGCATGAACCAGACGCCACTTTCCGTTCGGTTTACGAACGCAGAAGGTCGGCGTCGAGTGCGGGGACTTCGACTCCCTCACCATGCCCGACTTCGCCTTCTCGGCGAAGAAGGCATCTATGACCTCGCACTGCTCGCGAGGTAGAGGCCATTGTCTCGTGACACAGTACTTTGCGCCTGGCATGAGATCAATCTCGTGCCGAACTCCCCGATCCGGCGGGTGTTGGGATGGTGGATATTTCGACACCACATCCGAGTACTCTCTCACGAGAGGATACACTGGATCCTCCGGGTTCTTGAGAATCTCAGAACCCAAGCGCGTTGCACGCTGCTTCGTGAACCCCTCCTGGACGTCCTCGTCCATTACGGAGGAACAGTTCAAATCTTCAGGAGAGGTCTCCGGCTTCAGGAGCACCATCTCCGCAATCTCTCCGGCCTTCAACTAGGCCAGGAAGTCCTTCATGGACATTTTTTTCGAGGTTCAGCAGTGCTAACACCTCTGGCAGTGCCTCCAGATGGACGGCACCTGCCTTCACTTGACGACCGGACACGCCGTCGAAGACATGGCATTGTTCTTCGACCGGCCGTGCCGGTGGAGTCTCAGACTCCGAGTGTGGTACTTGGTTATCCACACGGGAGGTGTTCAGCAACACCTCCCCACTCGTACTGGTCTTCTTGACCCCGCGTGGAACTCGGTTACCCACGCTAGAGACGCACGCTGCGCTCTCAATCTTCTCGGTCTCCTCGACCTTGTGTGGAACTATGTTACCCACACCGGAGGCGCTCTCGGCGCCCTCCCCAGCAGCCTCAGCTGCTTGCGGACCAATGTTACCCGCTTGCGGAACTACGTTACCCGCCTGTGGACCTATGTTAACCACTTGTGGACCTATGTTACCCACCCAGGAGACGCCTTTAGCGCTCTCCTCAGCAGTCTCTGCTGCTTGCGGACCTATGTTACCCGCCTGGTCAGTGCCGTCCGGCACTGCCACAGTCGAAGCCCATACTCTCAGCGTTTTGACTTGCCATCATAGAATTCCCACCCGTTTGGTAATGAGCCTTGGTCTCACGACCGGTTGTGAGGCTCATTGCAACACCTTCATTAGAGTCCATGACTCCCACTACTTCTTCGGGTGCATAAGCGCCTTGGCAACCACCTCTGGCGCCCCAGTCCCGAACAGAGGTGGGAACATTACTCACCAAAGCTCTGTCGGAGACTGCGGGCCGGCTAGCCTCAATGGCTTTGCAGAGCCAATCGATCCAGGGTTCGTGCTTTTCGAGCCACGACATGCCCGGGATCAAGTCGTACTTGTCCATGTCTAGGACAAGGAACGTTTCTGTGCTGCCAAAGCCCTCAAACTTTATAGCCAGGTCCATCCGGACCCCAGGTACGTTAACCAACGTACCATCGGCCAGTCTCGCCAAGACATGACCCCTGTCTTCACTTTCACGCAAAGCGTCGGTATACTTGTCGCCATTCGTGCGACCGTCTGGCGTTGAGCAAAGTTCGTTGACGCCCCAGAGTCAATCAGGACTCTAAAGGGATCTCCATATCCCCGTACACTTGCGTGTACCACGAGCAGTCCGCCGCTGCTCTATCTCGTCTCGAGAGCACCCAGGCTCTCAGGAGCTAAGCCTCCATGGCGTGCGCCGTCCGCACTCCTACCATGGGGACTTAGATCTTCCCCAGTAGGGCGCCACACCCCTACTGGTGACCCCAGTTCCCCTGGCTCTTGGGTCGCGGCTTCTGCCACGGGCCCCTCGAGCCCCTAGGTTTGGAAGGGAACTTCCTTTGCCCTCCCGCAGGGCAGGCACGTTGCATGTGCCCGAGCTTCCCACATCCGTAGCAACGGATGGAGCTCTGTACGGCCGTACCCAGTTCCATGGGTACCGGCCCGGTGCTAGCTCCAGCTGCTGGAGCTCCTTGCACTGCGCCTGACGACGCATTGTGACCTTGCCACACCGACGTAGGAATGCAAGCCTGTCTATGGCTGTACTCCTCTTAAAGATCGATCTAGATCGCTTCCTCCATAGCGTTCACCTGTACGCGGAACAACTATGTGCGGGATGGGCCCACCTTCAGGCCATCCATGAACACTGTCACCTTGCTGCGTTGAGTTAGGGGGTCCCAATCAGGGACGCAACAGGTACTGGCATCTCTTGGATGTACTTGTGAAGTTTACACTTCCCTTGTTTACATACAAGGTAGCGCTAGCGCAGGCGATACTCGTAGTTCGCCGGAATGAAGGCAGCTCTAAGCTGTTCACACAGCTGATCCAGGTTGTGAAATAACCCGGAGACGTCGCTTCGCGCGTGCACGCCCAGATCTTTGCTCGGCCTCCCAGGTTGGACAGGGCGACAGCGATCTGAAGTCACTCGGTTGAGATGAAAGTCGCATCCATGGCGAGCTCTACCTCTCTGAACCATAAGAGAAGGTTCTTGTCGTGTAGGACACGATAGAATTCTCACTTGTCGGGTGAGTTCCCGCCAATAACACACGCTTCCCCGTGAAGGTCAGCGATTGTTGGATCAAACCTGAAGTCCAGGAACGATTCCTTACACCGGGTCGGTTGTAAGCGCTTCTGTATACCGATGTTGTTGTAGGTCACCCTTACCTACACATTAGCCACGAACTTAGACTAGGGTGTTATAATGCGCTTTCGCGCGTAACCCTGCAGTCTCTCAGAGGGAAGGGTACCGGCGTGTTAGGCCTTAAACAGGGGTGTCGAGGTATAACCTCGACGGGGAGCAAAATATACGCTGGGACCTTAATAGACCCCAAGTATACACGTAACGACACTTCACTGTCGCCTCCGATCTCTCGGCCACACCAACGCTTGGCCTGACCAGGATAAACTCTCGGTTCAATGTACCTTGAGTCTACCAACAGGCATCCCACAAAACTGAGTGTGTCCTGGTACTTAAATAAGCTAGCTACACTTACCTAAGTCGGACTTGACTCTTGTTAGCTAGGGGAAAGACTGCGTTTTATAAACGACTTAATGTGAGGCTGAGAGCCTCTGTACGTCAGCCTATGCTTTGCCCTATGCATATTTACAAATATCAAGCGTAAACAAATCTCGGTAGGAGCCTCCGAAGTCTCAGCATAAGTACTACCGAGGGGCGACAACTCACACTTAAGTACGGATTTGGGACTGTACAGACGTGAGACAAGGGATCTGAGATGGGTACAGAGCCCTATCTCGGCCTAATCCAGGAACCCTCGGCCAGGTTATTTAGGCTGGCCGAAGCTCCAGGATGTCACTATCGTTTCTCTGTCACTCGGCCGCGGGATGTATAATCATCCAATGGAGTGAACCCTCGCTTTTCATCGAAAGGTTCTGTGGCAGTTGCCCTAACGACAGGGTAGCTACACCACCGTTAGAACTCAACATCACAACTACCCCCGCCTCGACGCGAACCCGCGCAACTGAAGACCGTCGTGGCGTCTCATTCCTCGATTCTCCTTTGCATCGCCATGGTCCATCCGGCGCGCGCTCTGGAATGGGCGACCACCATGCAGGCTCTAGGCCCTCCAGAACAGGTATGTCTGGTCGTTGTCGTTCATCCGAGACCTAGATTCTTACTCTTGGTTCATTCCTTGCATCCTCAGGCACCTGCCGACATGCCATCAGAGGACCAGCACACTCCATCAGAGGATTCAGGAGATGCTAAGCAGGCGGCGAGGTCTCTTCTGTCACCAACTCCCGCGCCGACAGAGGATTCGGCAACTCGCGGGGTGTCGGTTCGAAGGCGAAGGTTCTGCTGGTAGCACTACCGAATCGACTCCGGGCCGAACCGTATTTTGCTCTTGAAGCTCGCCAAATTCGTCATTGGCGTTGCCCGTAACCCTCCTTGCCGCGTCGATACCATCTTAGATCGTCGCTTGCAGAGCGCGTCGAGCCTCTGCGATATTCTAGCTGCTTCTGTCGCTCCCGTCCGGACGCCTCTCCACGAATCCGATGAGATGTTCTTGCTGCGTGACGAGGTCTCTTGGTGCCAAGTGCAGGCCAATGACGCAGAGGAGAAGCTCGCCATCGAGTTCGGACTACAAACGAGAGCTGAGATTTTTTTCTGCACTCAAGCTTCTTGTGACTTTAATACCGCCGCGGACAACCTGCACTCTGTTCGTCTGGAGACTGTCACTCTCTCCAGACAAGCTCGCTCTGACCAACGCTGCCATAGCGACTCACGCCGAGTCCATGGCTCAACTCGGTCTTCGTGTGAAGAACACCGAGGCCGACGCTGCTGCAGCCATGCGGACGATCCGAAAGGATCGGGAGCGCTTCAAGGCTGGTATGGTAGCGTATACCAAGCAGATGGCCAAGATTCGGTTTTATCTGCTCCTGAGCGACAGCCGGAATGATGGTACGGTGCCGGCTCGCATCCAAGCTCTGGTGACTGAGAACGCTGGCTTGCAGAGGGCGAATTCGATCCTCCGTTAGCATTCGGCCAACCACGGCCTAAACACTGACGCGCTTGCACTCGCTTCGGCGGGCATTACGGCCGACGACATCGACTACAGTCTTCTCGGTCTGTCCCCACCACGTGTGACGGTGGAACCTCCTCCGACCTCGAGCTCTGGTCGCTCAGGCGGCGAATCAAGTGACAACGAGGCTTCGGATTTGGCGCAACAAGTTCGTTCGGTGCCCCTTAGCACCACAGGTAACCGGGAGGGCGACTCCGAGGATTCTCAGCCTGTTGGGCCTCCTCCGAAGCGTCATCGACTTCGTCGGCACCAAGTCCCAGCGGCTAAACCTTGTTCGACTACCCCAAAGGCTTCGTTACCGCTTAATCGACGACTCGGTCGTCCCTCGGCGAAGCCCAAACGTCGTTCATCGGCTCTGATTCCTGCTCGGCTACCACCCACTACACACTCATCTCCTGTTGTTTCTCCTACACCTGTGCTGAGCTCTCCGACTCCTAGTGCTTCGACGGCGGTTGCACCAGCTTTAACTTCCACCGTGCCAACCTCACCGACTCCTCCTTTGACTGCGCCGGCCGTATCTGTGGAGTCCGAGTCCTCACCCGCTCCAGGTGTCATCCGAAGTTGCGGATGAAGGGCTCGAGGACGGTGAAGTGCTGACGAGCTCCCGGCAGCCTCAGATAGCGAGGCGGAAGACACTGAAGAGCTTCCCGACTCGGACGGGGATGCCACGGCTCCCAATGCTGCAGCCACTGAACCCTCGTCCGAAGTCGTTGACTTGGCGTCCGGTGATGTGGATAACGCCGGGGTTTCGAAACCCGGGGACAGTCCATTCTCGTCTCCGGTGATTTCATTACCTCGCAAGGATGACCGGCCTGTCCGGGGAGCATCTGTGGTATCCGGTCTCCGTTCAATGGAGATGGTGGAGCGAGAACTCGCAGAGGACGATTTCGTCCTCGGTCTCTCTTCGATTAGTTCCACGCCACCGGCAGTGGCGCAGACACCGCCTACCACCGCCTCCGGGACTGATGGGCGCCAGGTCTCTCAAGTCCATCCTCCAAGCTCTCGGCCGATTGTCACCGCCCCATCTGCCGTTTCTGCTCCGGCGTCCTCGTTGTTCCGCCCTAGACGGTCTCAGTCGAGCGCTCGGAAACCACATGCAGTGGTCACTGCAACGATTTCTACAGCGCCAGGTCCAGGCTCGGTGACTTTCACTCCCATCGGCGGCAGCCTTCAGCTTCCTCTCGGATCGAAGAAACTCGCCGCTTTAGCTGGTCCTTTCTTGGAGCCTGGATTCACCGCGCCCGGTGCTCAGGAGGCTTGGTGTCAGATTCAGAACCGGAGTCTGTCCGAGCCTCTGCCAAAGGAAGGGGTCTCACTAGTGTCTGCTGCAAGTCTCTCTGCTCTGATGGACTGGAAAAACTCCGGTCATCCGTGGCAGCAGCTACGTCGCCAGCTACCCGAGCAGCCATACCTTTTAGACTCCAGCAGGTTTCCACCGGGGACGAAGATCTCCATCCGCGAGACTGGGCTCGGACGCACTGTCAAGCTGTGGCGTCAGTTCCAGGGCATATCCACGGACAAGTCCGAGAAAGTGGAGTTAGGTATCGCTTTGTGGGAGCGTCGCCACTGGATCCAAGTCTCGGCGGTCGAGAATTACCTTTGCCGTCTCGAAAGAGAACATGGGCGTAAAGATCCTTTGGTTGTCGCCTTGGTTGCAAAGTAGAAGACGTACAACAAGGCTCGGAATCTCCGTGCGGACCGTCTCCGTCAGCAGATGGTGTATCGAGTCTGGGAATGGAGTATTGAGCGTGACAACAAGCCTCGGGAGACTCCTGCTGAGCTTCAGCTGTAGCCCCCCTACCTGCAGTATCCGTTTGAAGTGTTGGATTGGGCTCCTACAACGGAAAACTGGATTCATGAGCTCATGATCCTTGATGTGCAACAGCCGTGGCGCAAGTGCTGGATGGATGCTCCTGCCGATCATCCGTACAAGACAATCTTCGCTCCCTGCAATCCCAATGTGCCGCTATTTATTCCTCGGCACCGCTCTTATGCACGTGTGGCATCCTCGGTTGTGGTTAATCCGGCTCTTGATCCGGCCGCTGTTCGTGCTTCGTGGGCAACTGGGTCCTCGGACACACCGAGCTCAGCTCTGGAGGCTCCGGCTTCCGGTATTTTAGGGTCTCCTCCTGCTGACATCCTGAGTGCCGGCTTGGTGGACTTGGCTACCGCCACCACCGAGATATGATCTCGGTCGGCGTATTTTCGGTTTCGTTGTCCAAGCTACTCCCGAAGTTCCAAGAGTGCTGTAGTGTAATTGGTAGCTTGGTTTCTCAGTCGTTCTTTGTCGTAATCTCCAATTCACTGGTTCGTTTACTTTTCACGCAAATATGCAATGTTCGGTACAGTAATCTTCATCATTCATCTCTGCAGGCTGCTCCGGCCCCACAGAAAATCCTCATTTGAGTACAATAGCTTCTTTTCGTCTGTCACTGCAGGCAGGACAATCGTCGGTGACGTTCCATTTAGTCTTCGTCGGCAACCGGGACAATTTGCAACCGTCGGTCACTGCGCTTCTCTCGCAAGTAGTCATAGAGAAGACCTCCACACGATAAATTGGACGCAGGTTCCCATGTTGGTTCGTCGTATCCCAACCACTTCACTTTGAACTCTCGGACGACTGGTTTGGTGCTTGTGGATAACGGGACGCGATCGTCAAGGATAGCCTCGACCTCGTATTCGCCGGCGAGTTGATCAGGCTCCCAGCTATCTTTGGGAAGCAATTCCTCGTCAAAATCTAGTCTCGTTTCCTCTGTCACCTCCGGTGTCAGCCGACTCTTCGGCCGACTTCCGAATTCGTTCACAGCCTTGAGTCGAGATACATGCACCACTGGGTAGAACCTGTACCCGCTTCGGTCGGGTAGTTCCAACTCATACGCGAACTCTTCGACGTTTCTCTTCACTCGGAATGGCCCATGCCATCGGTGTGCTAACTTCTTCGTCAATCCTGGTTTCACGCGTTCCATGTACAGCCATACACGGACACCGGGCTCAAACGATGACCTCTGTGCGGTGACTGGGGTATCATCTGCTGCCCCTGAGCTCGGGTGTGCCTCGTCCGAAGGCTCGGTTTGACCAGTACTCGGTATGGCCGCTTGCTCTCTTCCACTAAGTGCTTCATTGTGTTTCTGGGCTCTCCGAGACTTCTCGGTGGCTTGATATTCCTTAGCCATTTCTAGTGCGATCTCCTGTTGACGGTTCACTTCTCTACGCCATCCTAACGCGTCGGTTTGCTTTCCAGACCCTCGTTTGTCCTCGCTTAGCGTGAACCGATCAGACATCTTCTATGAATTTCTCGCTGTTCGATAACCTAGCTTCGAGTCTTCACCACGGAGCACTGTCTTGAGGTGAGACCATCTCAACACTTCGCCCTGGGCTACTGCGATCCGTCTCCGACGCTCTTGTTGGACCGTCAGAGGGTCTATGTCGTTTGCACTCGGGACTGTTAAAGTTGAATCCTCGGTGATTAGTTGCTCTTCTCGTACGTGGTTCTGTACCTTGATAGCCACATCATTCGCTTTATCTTCACTGTCCACATCTCTTCGGTCGACTACTGAGGCCTCGTTGGCAAATCTGACCCGCTTCTCGTTAACTTTAGCTTGTTGCCGGGTAGTCACCGTTAGCCGTCCAGTCTAAGAGTCGTCTTGTACAAAATCGAAAAAAGTTCTGCGACGGGGAGAGCTTGTTCTCACATGGGTTCGGAACATGTTGACCGATGGTTTGTCCTCGGTCTCTGCCTTAGCAGTTGGTTCGTAGATGGCGTCTTGAAAGCGGTTTAGCGTGGTCAATTCTGCCTGGTCTCGGTCGATACCACTTTAGACACCTTGCTCACGAGTGTTTGGCTTGCAAGCGAATCTGCAGCGGCATTGAACTCTCGGACCACGTGTAAGTACTTCGCTGACTGGAACTTGGCTGTGAGCTCTCGGTGGCGATTCAGTTGGGTCTACAGTGACCCCTTACGACATGCGATCACCCCTAGGGACTGCACTGCTGGATTGCGAGTCGCCCACGATAACTAAGTCCTCGGTCGTATGTTTTAATACAGCTTGTACTCCGTTGTTCATTCCCGCATACTCGGCGAGGTTCACCGTGGTCGCCTCGAGGTAAGCACTCGCAGCGGTCACTATAGTCAACTCTGGTAATATCCTCAGTATCCATGCACAACTGCCATAGCCACCGTGCTTCTAGGTCTTAGCCGAACCATCGAAAGACAGCACAAGGCCTTGGTAGGACCTCGGTAGCCGTGCATACAGTAGGTTCGGGTCCATCTTAATGCTCGGTGACCCTTTGGTTGGTGGTGCAACTTGTGCTAACGAGTCATTCTAAGTTGACGAAGCTCGTCAACCCTGCTTGGAGGAGCTGGGCGAACGAGCAGTCTCGTTCTTTCGCCCGCTGCACTACTAAGTGCCACGGGGACAGCATGACTGCGAACTGGGTTGTGCGTCCGAACAGTGTCTTGGACTTATGTACCCTGTAGAGCGTCGAAACCGCGTATAGACGTGGATGGTCCGACCTGCGAGCTGAGTGTAGCACACCTTCAGCAACAGTAGAAGTGCCAAGATCTCCTTCTCAGCCGGATGATAGTTCATCTCGGCGTCCTTGAGAACACGTTCGCAAAACCGAACGGGAGTAGCTTACCGTCGTGTTCTTGCCTGAGAGTGGAGCTCAGCGCCCACTCGTTCATGACGTGCACCTCTTTGTCTCGGTCGAAGTGCCGCAATATCGGGGCGTCCATCACCTTCAGCTGAAGTACTGCAAATCATCTTTTGGCCACCGTGAGGTCACCCCTAGATGCGAAGACTGCGTCCTTCAACTGATACAGCGCAACACTGTACACTGCAAAGTCCTTGATGAACCGGCTGTAATAGTTGAGCGCACCAAGGAACGACTGCATCGCTTTCTTCGACGTTGGGAAGGGGATCTTTCGTGACAGCCTTGGTCTTCTTATGATGGAGTTGAATGACCTCGGACGAGACTTCGTGGGACAGGAAGTCTACCTTTGACTGCACGAATCTAGTCTTCGTGAAGCTGACACTGATTCGACACTGTCAAGCGTTGGAGCAGTCGGTCCAACGTCGCTAAGCAGTCGCCGAATGTCTCGTTACAGAAGCGCATGTCGACGAAGGATCTTCGGTCGAACACCGGGACCAGCGAAGACTCGTCCGGCTCGCCGTTCGCAAACATGCCACCCGTGGGACTATTCACCAACAGGTATACTGCATCTATAATGGTAGAAGACTCTCGGTCAGCTTCAAACTTGGTTCGAGGCCTCGGTTGAGCTTCGGATTGACGCTCACAGTCCTGGGTAGCAGCTGTCCGGGAATCCTTGGTGTGTTCCTCGGCTTCGTGCATATCCTTCGCGAATTGCGACCACGCGCCCTGCGTCTGGACAAATCCCCAAAGGGCGTTCTCGATCACCCGCAGGTAAATCATCGGTGCGTTCTTGAGACCAATGACATCCGTAGCCACTCAAAATGTCCCAGTGCATAAACAAATGCAAATATCTTTCGAGCTCTCTGTATCATCATTATGGCCCAAAATGCTCTCCACGCATCCTACGAGCAGAACCAGAGATAGATCTCGATATCGGTTAAAAGGTCATTGACCAGCGGCATAGTCTACTACATGATCGCTGTGAATGCCTTCACCATCTTGTAATCAATACACAGACGGATATCGACACCGTTCTTTTTCAGAACAATCACAATCGAGGACGCCCACGGGCTGTCCGAGAAAGTAATCAGTCCGGCTCGTAGCAGAACTTTCAGGAGCTCGTACAGCTTCCGGAGAAATAGTAGCGGCCTCTTCCGAGCCCTCTCTTTGATGGGCGCGTATCCCAGCACGTCAATATCGCACACCACACCGTATGCTGGCGGTGTTAGCTCATTGCCACTCGAGATTATGATCTTTTCGTGGCACTTGAACACATCCACAAGTTCCTGCTGTTGTTCCACATCCATGTCCTTGTTCTGAACGTTCGGACCGGTGTAATCTAAAGCAGTAACCGTGATCACGGTCAGGTCAGGCAGGAATGTCAATTCTTGTGCGTAGTCGGTGAGCTCGATGACGTTCGCCAAGTGCTCGGACACGTCGCTCTTTTCAGCGTCGCGTCCGAACACAACTCCTGCTGCGATCTAGTACATCGCTGACGAATGGATTGCATCCAATATACACTCCGGATCTTCAATAGGAGACGGGGTGTGTGCTCCTACTCCCTGGCTGGTACCCTCTCGACCGCTGCGCCGTCCAATACATCCGCAGCAGTCCTGGCTGCCGGCGGTTTGTCGCTTTGTCTCCGATTCCAGCTGATCGCGACTGTGAGTTGGGTCATATCCTCGGCGCAGTAGGCTTGGGCCTCTTCGACTGGGACCGAATCATCGGCGGCTCGAGTGAGAATATTCCGAGGTGTCGGATACTCTCTGCGCTCGACCGCAGGTGATTGTTCGGCTAGCCAACATTCGTAGAGCTTGCTTTTTCGTTCAAACAGCGTCTCATGACGGCTCTCTGCGTAGGCGAGGATCTGCCATTCCTTATATTTGTTAGATCGTAGGCGTGCGTATCCAGACTCACGCGGAAGATCGCCCATCGGGGTCCATAACACTACCGACTCGTGTTTCGAACAATTCGCCAGCAGGATCCATGTCGGATGCCCCCATCTAAAACTCGTTTTGTTAGGGACGAGTTCTGCGTCCGTCTGATCCAAACATCGTGAGTGTCTTTTCATTTGCACCTGGGCCGAAAGTCTCGCCACTCATGACCGAGGATGTACAAGTCCTCGGTAGGTCCTCCAACTACTTGAGAGCCATAGGGGTCATCATCCATGGCACTCAGCGACTTCATTAATGGCACCATTACTTCATCTGGCAGTCTGGCTGTCCCGTGGAACAGGTCCAGTGGGACCCCTGTCGGAATCACGAAGCCCGTTCCTTGAGACCACATCGACTCTTGCACTGTGGTCCATGATCCGCATCTCAAACTCGTACACTCCCTTCCAACCCAGGGTGATGTTCCCGAGCGCTCGTCGACGAGTCGTTATCACTCCGGAGTTAATGCCCCGCACTTCCAAGATTCGGCCGTTGTCCGGGACCTCGCGCAACCGCAGCCTCTTGGAGTAGTCCGCCGAGATTACACGACGTTGGCTCCAGTATCAAACAGAATCTTCGTTAGCACAGCGTTTACCGCGCCTTTAACCAAAGCTATCATTCTCTTCCGCTTCTTATATCGTTGGGGCGACGACCACCCCAATCTTTCGCCTGGAAAAACCTTCGTCCTCGGGACGAAGCTTCGGGGTGGTTGTTCAATCCAGAACGTACTAGCTATCGAACCCTGATCTTGTAGCCACTAGGTTCACTAACACTCCACTTCTTCACTCTGCACTCACCGAAGCATACACCTCTCTCCTTTTCAGTTTCCATCACTTTCACACTCGTAGTCTCTCGGGCTTCGGGCCAATTCACCTTACCTGCGAACGCGGACATATCGTCGGCGTCTATTGCAGATTCGGTTAACTGCGGCAGCCGGATTGGGACCAACCCAGTTTCAGTTGGCGGGCTGCCTAGTTTAAACGGCTCCTGAACCCCAAGCAGCTCAGGCGTGAGATCCTTCTTGTCGACCTTCGATCGTAGGAGGTTGGTGAGCTCGTTGAGGGCGTCGCACTTTACAGCGTCATGCACTTGCTTACATAACTTGCATCGCCTGTACCAGTAATGCGCGGAGTGCGACATACTCCCACAGGCTGCACAAGGACCGTACTGGCGCTATCGACTATCTCGTCCGTAGCCTCGGTCTTTGGTGAACTGACCATTACCTCCCTGGGGGTGTCGGTGGTCGGACCGGGCAAACGTTCCCTCTGCGGCGGCGCGGCGTTCGCTGTCGTTGGCTGCTGCAACATGACCGTATTCGCCGTCAAGACTGTAATTACTATCGGAACCTTCGCTGAAGCATCGGCTACCGTCTCGGTGCCGTTCGCCATGTCTGGATGTCTCGACGTTGCCATAGCTGTGTTGGCGCGTCTCTGGGCGGTTCGGTCGAGACCGACTTGCGTCATTCATGTTCAATGCAGCGACGAGGTTGGTCAGCGCATTTGCTACCGTGACCGCCGGTCGTGAATCATCCCAACGACGTTCTCGGTGATGTAGATCTCGGCGATAACTGTCTCGTGAACCCTCGATGCGCCTGCCATCGTGCCGTCGACTATCTTCTAGGTCCTTAGGACTGCTCCCCGACGATTCTCGGACCGTTTTGCACTCTCTGCGACATGGGATGGTATTGACCATATCTTCGAGTTCGTGAAAATCCTTAACTCGGACGTGACGCAGACACTCTTCTAGACCTCGGTCATCGTATGTATCCATAAAATATTCCGCGTGGTCCTTAGTATCGCGTCCACCGTTCTTGAACTGCACTCCAGCATTGCGAGCGTAGCCGTTAAGCCTATTCAAGTAGTAACAGACGTCTTCTTTGTCTTTTAGCTTCGCTGTATAATACGGAGCCTTCGCAGATTGGGTAAACCGTGAGCAGCAGTACTTGATGAACGCGTCACTCAACAACTACCACGTACGACGAGTCATGCGTGGAAGTTGTCGGTACCAATGTAGGGCTTCATCATGGAGGCTGAGCTCGAACACCATAAACCACTCGTTCGGTGGCGTGTGCGTTCCCTTCATCTGGTAGATAAAGATTTTGAGCCATTGCATGGACTTTTCGCTCTTGTTCCGGAGTCCAAAACAGGCATTGATGTTGCCGAGTGGAAGGTGGGTTGCGAGCTCAAGTCCAGGTTGAGCTTTTAGTCTCCGCCTTGCTCAGCTCGCGGATCTGACGCGCCCATTCTTTGGCGAAGTTCCCATCGAGATAGTCGAAGTCACAGAGTCGCTATCGCTGTCCGACGAATCTTCCTGGCTATCATAATTCCTGGCGGGACGTCGGCGAGTCTTCTGACGAGTGGTCAGAGTGGGGAGTAGGCTTTCTGTCTCCTCAGTCAGCCGCTCAGATCGCCTTGAAGACCTCGGTGTCACCATATGCGAATCTTGCATGTATTGTAAAGTCTCGCCTGTGGCCTTAAAAACACCAGTATCGGAACCCTCGTTGACACGCATCTAGGGCGTTTGAGGAAATGGGACCTTTGATGGGTGCGTCGCTTCCGGTGCGCGTCGGGCTATAGCCTGACGGCCTGCCCCAATCTCGGACACCCCAAACGATGTACGCAACTTTTTCTTCCACTTCTGCGTCGGTCGGCGTCCAATCCTTGCGTGCGGCGACAGATGGAATCCTCTGAGGCTCTCACCCCATAGCAAGAGAAGTAGCACAGTACCCGGAGCCATCTGTTGAGTGCTCGTTGAGTCAATGGGCACAGCTAGCGTACCCCCGAGGTCCATCCAGACGGCCTGGCGGTCCGACTTCTCGCCGAACAGCTGCATCCGCTTGCTCCTAATCTTCATGAGTTCTAGCCAACGACCTAGAACCTTGTTGGCAGCCGGGGCGTCGCAGTTGCCTGATGACCGGTTGCTTGTCAAATGAGAAGTTGCCTTCCCGGGCATTGCCGACGGTTTCAAACCGTCAGTCCCATCATCACTGTCCTCGGTGCCTGGTTCAGGACCAGCTCGTCGTCCAGATCTTCGGTGAGGTTACGCGCGAGCGACTTCACCCTTCCGCTGCAACTGATAGATACCACAGTGGCTTCCGAAAGGTCGGACATTGCTGCCTTCACTTCCAGGTACTCTCCATCATCATCGTCCTTGGCGTCGGAGTAGCCAACCGACTCGTCAAAACAAAAGCAATCGTCACCAAACGAGATGTCGGCGGTGTCGACAACAAACTCCCAGGGTGCACCGTAGGCTCAATACGGGCTTCAGTTGACTTCATCGGTGCTTCTGGTACCGCTGACTTGCCTCCTTTCGCCAATTTTTCTCTTCTTCTCTCTCTCTAATGCTCGTTTGGGTAGAACCTAACACAACCACAATACACAGAAGGTCACACCAAATCCCGGGTCGCGGTACCAGTTGTCGTGTAGGACACGATAGAATTCTCACTTGTCGGGTGAGTTCCCGCCAATAACACACGCTTCCCCGTGAAGGTCAGCGATTGTTGGATCAAACCTGAAGTCCAGGAACGATTCCTTACACCGGGTCGGTTGTAAGCGCTTCTGTATACCGATGTTGTTGTAGGTCACCCTTACCTACACATTAGCCACGAACTTAGACTAGGGTGTTATAATGCGCTTTCGCGCGTAACCCTGCAGTCTCTCAGAGGGAAGGGTACCGGCGTGTTAGGCCTTAAACAGGGGTGTCGAGGTATAACCTCGACGGGGAGCAAAATATACGCTGGGACCTTAATAGACCCCAAGTATACACGTAACGACACTTCACTGTCGCCTCCGATCTCTCGGCCACACCAACGCTTGGCCTGACCAGGATAAACTCTCGGTTCAATGTACCTTGAGTCTACCAACAGGCATCCCACAAAACTGAGTGTGTCCTGGTACTTAAATAAGCTAGCTACACTTACCTAAGTCGGACTTGACTCTTGTTAGCTAGGGGAAAGACTGCGTTTTATAAACGACTTAATGTGAGGCTGAGAGCCTCTGTACGTCAGCCTATGCTTTGCCCTATGCATATTTACAAATATCAAGCGTAAACAAATCTCGGTAGGAGCCTCCGAGGTCTCAGCATAAGTACTACCGAGGGGCGACAACTCACACTTAAGTACGGATTTGGGACTGTACAGACGTGAGACAAGGGATCTGAGATGGGTACAGAGCCCTATCTCGGCCTAATCCAGGAACCCTCGGCCAGGTTATTTAGGCTGGCCGAAGCTCCAGGATGTCACTATCGTTTCTCTGTCACTCAGCCGCGGGATGTATAATCATCCAATGGAGTGAACCCTCGCTTTTCATCGAAAGGTTCTGTGGCAGTTGCACTAACGACAGGGTAGCTACCCCACCATTAGAACCCAATACCACATACTCTCCCTCCTTCCCTTCATAAGGGTTTATCTTAAGCCTCAACAGCTAAGGTTGGGCTGGTTTTACCTGAGACATGGAGTCCTGCAGCCCCTGCACGTGCGCGATAAGCCCTCTCTCATACGTGTCGAACACATCAATGTGTTCGACCTGCTCGGTCGGCGTAGCAGCTGCAATGCTTCATAGGCCGTCTTCTACAACGACGCCCGCCATCTTCCGGACCGACTCAACTGAGTATCGGTCATATGAAGAGACTCTTCTCCATTCGTGGCCCACAAATTGAGCCCATAGAGGATTTAGGTAGTCCAGTTGTCCCGTGTATGCTAGGGTTGACTGCAAGTGCTACCAAGTGTGACGGGGTCACAAGACCATCTTGCTTAGAAGAAGCATACTATTAAGATATAAAAACGCTTAGTGAACAGCAACTCTAACCTGGCTATTATGTCTCCTCAGAGTAGGGATTTGCAGCTCACTAGCCACTGGTCTGAGGGGACTTGACAACCACTTTAGAGTAGATTTTAGAGTGGCCTGTAATACAAATTACTAACTATTGTCGTCGAATGTTTTGTCCTTTCAAAATCGGGCGCTAATTAGCCGTTTTAGGTTGAGGAAATGCAATTATCTGGAATTTTCTTGACGAGAGTGGCAATATTTTGTATTTTTTCAGGACGCAGATCCTGGAAATTCCTACTAGCGACTCTTCACGTTGCATACTATGTTCAATATATATCATATCAAGGATAGAACAGTGCGAACTTGTCAGAAAAATGCAAGCTGAACTGATCGATTTACTGGTGTTGGAGGGAAAAGTTACCAACGCCCGTGCGAGTACGATATCAATTAGCTCGCGTGCTTCCCATCTAAGCTCAACGACGCGCTTCTTGCAGTGGATGATTAAAAACAAGCGGTCGTTAGTGCTGGACGAATTCGCGAACTCACTCGAGTATGACGCTGGTGGATTAGCAGACAAAAAATCCATTAAACACGCTTTATCAGCAGCACCTGATAATCCTCCGATTGACTTCAACAGCATTACAGCACGCGACTTCATGACATGGGTGGTCTCTATGAAGAAGCGGAACGGCAGTTATCACAGTTTTTATAACTACGCGGGTCATCGATCAGCATTTCACAACCTCTTCCAAGATTACCGTAATGTCATGTCTGTGGAATTAGAGCGCGAGATTAGCTGCCACTTCAAAGGTTTATAACGTAAGGTGGCAGCAGCCATTAGACAAGGGCGAGGCCAAATCAAAATTGGGAAAGATCCCATGCCTATCAGCTTGCTAAAGCAAGTTGCTATGACAATGCTGCAAATTTCTTCGCGGGAAATGGTATTTGCGGGAACCCTTTATGATGATGTCGTGGAATTTGATGGCGCGTGCAGCGAATAATACTGTCTCAATTTACTACAAGCACCTTGAATGGAGGGAAGATGCGCTTTGTGTGTACTTTGCTCACATGAAGAATGATCGACGTGGTGCACAACCTCGTGACCCACGCCACGTCTACGCAAACCTAATGGCCGCCGAAATGTGCCCCATTCTCCCACTGGGCAAGTCTATAATAACTGTTTTACATGTATTATACACCTAGACCATAAGATATATATGGGTTTTGCTTTCAGGTGTGTACTGGGCGGTTTAGGCTGTGGACGATGAGGATGTTCATTTATTTCCTCGAAATGCCGAATACGAGCGATTTAGAAAATTGTTAGGGAGAGTTTTGAAAGGTCCTCAAGTAGCAGCAGAGCTCGAGCGCCGAGGGACTATTGCTGGTGATATTGGTACGCATTCGATGCCCAAGGGGGCACCAACATTTTGCTCCTCTGAGTCTACTGCTTGCCCGCCTTCTGTTGCCGTACATCTTCGTGCTGGATGGTCGATGGGAGGGGTGCAAGGCCGATACTTGCGCCATGACGCAGCTGTAGACATGTTTGTTGGCCGAACCGTTAGTGGTCTTCCTATTCTTCAGACAGAGGTTGCCGTCCTCCCTCCTCATTTTGTCACTCGTGATGAAACTGTGAAGCAAGCTAAGCAGATTTGCTTCCCAAGCTTGCCTGAGCAAATTGAATTTGTGGCTGAATTTGCATTGGCCTCGCTGATTTACCACATCTATTTTTACGTGAACAATTACCGACTGATCACCCTCTTTTCCAGTCTCCACTTTTCGCCAATGCCGAATTAATACTAGAACTACAGTCCCGCGTTAGGACAACGTCATCGGAATCTAACATGCAGCCTACTGGTGTGCCCCCACACGTCACAATTTTAAGTGAAATTCGAGCAGCTGGTAATGAGCTAAAGAACGATGCAGAAATGCGAAAGGCTGATATGCAAACGATCGTCGAGTCACAAGACGCTCTGTATGAACGTTTGCTGTCTGGAGTTACATCGGTTCTTGAGGAGCGTGCAATTCAGTCTGGCGTTCCCACATGTGACAGCATGACGTCGTCTATAATGAAGCGGCTAGAGGATGAGGGCATTTTGCAGCTTTTCCGTCCACGAAATGACACTAGTAATGCTGATGGTCACAATACCGAAAACGACACTACAGCTGACGCTGGAGGAGAAGATCTTTCCTCTATTGAAGACAGTCGTGCGTTCTCTTATCCTGTTTATCATTGGGGCGGCGGTATGCATCTCTTCCCACCTGCCATGAAGTTACCAACTGGATCAGTTGAACAGGCATGGATGTACTGGTATTGTGGTGACACTGCAAAAAAATTGCCACTGATTCGTCAAATTCGGCCTGCAGACCTAGTTGATCCAAATCAACGAAAGCGACTATGCGAACTAAAGTTTCTAATGACGAAACTTGGACGTGCGGCTAGAGTTCTTGGGTTAGCAACAACAAATATTACCTTGACGGATGCTGCTGTCGTGTCCAAGCAGTGTAAATCGGCCATCAAAATACCGAGAGAAACTCAGAAAATCAGGAAACGCCGTCGTGGCCAACTCGTGTGGGCGTCTGTAGCAACGTTCTTCAGAAAGAACGTAAGACGTGCCAGTGTTGATAGCGTCAACGTGCAGTAAGCAGCAGTTGATAGCTTCTTGAGTAGTAATCGTTTAAAATGTGGTTCCATTGCTTTGTGAATCTACGCATCATCTTAACGAATCCGCGCACTGTAGTAAGCATCCTGCTTTCTCTCAAAACTTAATAGTAACATCTCTCATTTTATCATCCTGAAAAAACCAACACATATCCTGAAAATTCCGCCCACGGGTAAATAAACTGAGGCTTAGTAATTTATAAATCATAATACAAATCTGGATAGAAGTTGTTAATCGGAGAAGAAATCCGAGCTTGTGTAGAAGGCAGCTGTTGACTTTATGTTACTCCCTTGTAGATGCACAACGTACTTAGACCATCGGAAGTCTTCTGTTTGCTGTAGTTAGTCTTCCCTTACGCAAACATAACTTGCGTGTTGGAGGGACTTGCAAATGGAACAAGATGCGTATTAATAGTTTTGTATGCTGACTTACCATATATCGGGCTGACAGAATAGACCACTAGTGCTCTACTAAATCTTTTTGTTTTCTCCGAATAAACTGCTTCGAAACTGTTAATCTTATCAAACTCAGCATCTTGACAGACACACTAGTCTGGCTCGAGTGGCGCACTCGCCTACTTTTGTCACCACGTATCTCCGTGACGTTTATACAAGTGACGAATCCACAGAAAGCCCAGTCAGTCATGGGTATTCCTCAGCAATCATGTTTATATAAACAAGATGGGACTTTATAAAACGAAGTACAAATCGGGCAGCCGGTGTTTAATTAGTACATTTGCTCCATTTATATATAGCATATCGTTCTTACTAGGTCACTAAACCGATCGATTAACAAATAAATTGGACATCTTGCTTGTTTTTCACAATAACAAAATCCGCCCCTGTCTGAAAGGGGGGAGGAAGAAGGTCACAAGTTTATAGATTCCTGGTATCGCTGGAGGCTATGCCTGATTGACGTTCTATCTTGTGTCGAGCTGTTTTTGCTCTCTGTGGATATCGCATCTTGTAAACCATTCCACAATTGTGGTGGTACCTGATCTCTCTGGAGTACTGCCACTTTAACTTCTGTTATCTCCCTTGCCTTGATTACTGCTACCATCGCTTTTTACAAGGGCTTAGTACTTGGTCTCCACGCGGTTGATATTATGTCTTCGTGTAGTGTTTTCCCGGGTTCTTGATCTGGAAACGGTAAGACAGTCGATGCGGGGACCAACCCGCACGGAATTGTAGGTCAAGTGTATTGATGTCTTGGTCACTTGGTAAAATGAAAAGTGAGGGACGTGGTAGGACCATGAGTATGATGGTCACCAGCTCGTTCCTACCAGGACGCACCCTCAAGTATACGGACTGACTGGAGCAGAGGCCACCTGCTCCATCACAGCCCTGAGAACATGCAGTAAAGGAAACATGCAGCAGACCATACAAACTCCTTATGCAACTCGGCAAGGTAGTTGTTTCCTTTCCGAGCCACAGAACAGCACCCATTGTCCACGTCTTGCGGCCGTCAGACACACCTGGGTCTTGTCTGTGATCTACTTCAGACATCACTCGGTGACTGAGCTCTCAGCTCGTCGCCAGATCTGGATATCTTGTTGATCTTGCCTGGAGGTTCCGCTGCGGTGACACCAAGCTGACTATCCTGCTGCCCAGCGCCCACTACACAGCCCTCCAAGCTTGGTTTCCCCGCTCCTTCGCTTCGGTCTCCGCGAACACTTGCCTGCTCTCACACAGCACTAGTGACGCTGGTCCTGGTCCTTACGATTACGAGAGGAACGGGTCGAATAGCCACGAGGAGTTTCCTCAACCCCTGCTGCTGAGGTCTTTGTCCTGACTTGGCGTCCTACAGACCCTACCGGTCCAGTCGCGGTCTGCCCCAAGTTGATTTGTTGATCTTCATTGGCCACGACTTGCTGCTGTCCAGTTGGCTCTCGCACAGAGCTGCGTCCGTGTTTACCTCCACTCCGCTGATGTCCTCCTGGACTACTTGCAATCCGATGTCGTTGTTCGGCCACGGCGCCCTGCTGAACTTCAGGCCCTTGAACAGAGCTTTTCCGGTGTTTACCTGCACTCCGCTGGTGTCCTGCTCGTTCATATGTAGATGATCGCCGTCGTTTCTTAGGTTGGCGACGCTTCGCCAATCCCGAGGATTTTACATTCTCCTGTATCGACGCAGTAGAAGTAGCAGAAGCTTCATTCTGTCTCCCACCTGGTCGTGTCTTCTTCCAGTGCACAGCAAGCCCTTGGTCATTGGCTTGTTGCACGTACTTGTCCACCAGGATGTGGATCTCATTGGCTAGGTCAGCCAAAGGTTCGTGCGAGTCTTCAATTGGCTGAAGACCCTTCCAACTAACCTCGATCTCATAGCCATTGATTGCAGCGTTCCACCGATGGCTCTTTAGCTTGTCGACTGCTAATACAATGCCTTGCGCCGAAATGTGTTCGAGCAGCTCATCGGTAACGTCTAGGCTGTCGTCAGCATACATTTTCAGCCTTGAGGCATGCACGTCTATCTCTTCAGCAGTTACCAAATGCTGAACACGAAATGAGTGAGTGTCTGCTCGCGTCACGCGGTATGGTCCCACCCAGGTCACTTGCAGTTTGTTGCCGTGTTTTTCGTCCACTCGGGAACGAAGCACAAAGTCGCCCACTGTAAAGTTGACCAGGTTTTCGCCACGTTCTCGCTTCTTGTTGAGTAATCGCTGCTTGAGTCGTTGGTCTTTGACTGCACTATGCATAGCTTGTATGCTTTCACGTAGCTGCGCGAGATACTCATCAATTTCTTCCGTGGCTGGGATAGTTTGCAATTTCTGCGTCTCAGGCCTATAAAACTCTCGTAGTGGAGTTGGGTTCTGCAACCCTGTGAATAGCTCTGTAGGCGAATGATCACCTAGTGATGATACTGCCGTGTGATTCAAGCTTGCTTGTATCATCGGGACTAAGTACACCCAATCCTTGTAGCTAACTTTATAGGCAAGTATCATTGCTCGTACCACCTGCAGTATATCACGGTTCACGCGTTCCACCGACCCATTGATCCAGGGGCTATACGCAGGAGAGAACTGTTGCTGGGTACGTAATCTCCGACTCAGTTCAGCAATGACTTCATTCTTGAAATGTGTGCCTTGGTCTGACACCCATTGTGGTGGTATTCCAAATCGCGAATGCCAATCCAGCAATGCTTCAGTCGTGACGCTGCTGTCAGCCGTGTCGGCCACCACTAATTCACAATAATGTGTAGCATGGTCTTTCAGAACTAGTAGGTATTTACTTGCTCCATAGCTTGGTCCCATGTAAAGGAAATCAAAGTGCAAAACTTCATTGCGTGTGTTGCAGCTAATCACTTCACCCCAAGGTCTTGGGATAATCCTTCCCCTCGGCAATGCAAACACAGCAAGCAATTATTCACAAACTTCGCCACTATCTCCTTCAGGTGGTCAAGCACGAAAAGGCGTTGGAGATGATTGATCATGGCTTTCTGGCCTCGATGACCTTGGGCTCCACAGTGAGACACAATACACAGCCGCTGTATAAGCTCAGTAGCCTCCTCTGGCACCCAGATGCGATCACCAATTGTAAATACTCCATCTTCAGTGGTTACTGCTCCTGTTGGAGCTTTGTATTGACGTTGCACTGTCACCAATTCGTCCAACATTGGCCAAATGAAATTCTCGTCATCTAGAGGGCGCAGTTGCGGTCGCTTTATCACGCTTTGTTGGCGCACCGCCTTGATACGTTTAGTGGTTGTGGTTGGAATGTGGTTTCCAGCCCACCGAGATATCATGTCGGCCCAGACGTTGTCAGGGCCTGGAACATGTTCTACCACATACCGGAAATTCATCAGCTTCATCGCCCACCTTAAAAGTTTGCCCCGGATGTGTTTTTTAACACTTTCATGTGGTGCAAACACGTGGATGAGATTTCGGTGGTCGCAGAACATCCGAAATGGTTGTGGTCGTAACAGCAAATAATCCATCTTCTCACACGCTAGTACAATGGGTAGAGCCTCTTTCTCGATTACAGTCCAGTTCAGCTGACTGCCAGTGAAAGTTCCACTAATGCACTGGATAAGTTGATGTTGCTGCTCAGTTGCTGGCCGCTTTGAGTCATAGTCTTTGACTTGGGTGATGATAGCCGCCCATCCGATGTCTGAGGCATCAGTGAATAGACAAGTTGTGGCATTATCATCAGAAAATGCTAGTGCTGCTGATTGCGCCAGTAGTTCCTTTATTTTGTCAAAGGCAGTTCGCTCCTCCGTCGTCAAATTTATCTCAATCCCCGCTGCTGTGCGTCGAGTTCGCTTTGTGCTAGCAAGGGCTTCATCTAACCGACGTTGTAGTGGCGCCACTTGTCGTGCGAAATCTATGATGCTCTCACGCATCCAGTTAATGGCGCAAACGAACTGTTGTAGCTCGCCAGCAGTAGTCGGATAGGGTAGAGATCTCAACGTGTTAATACGCTTCGGATCATGGCGTATTCCGTCCTTGTCAATCAAACGTCCACACCACTTGACTTCAGTCTGGTACAAGCTTGATTTCTTGACACTCAGTTTTAATCCAAACTGATTGAGTAGTGCAAATAGCTCAGCAAGTTTCTGGAGATATACTTCTATGTCATCAGCATAGAGAAGTAAGTCGTCAATCCATATGAGTAGATGTTTGTATAAAATGCTAGCAAAGCACTCTTCCATAGTCTTCTGGAAGTGAATAGCGGCGTCTGCACATCCTTGTGGTACACGCTTAGGGGTGAAGATCTTCTCATCAGTCATATAGGACATGAACTCCTGGCAAAGTTCTGCCAACGGCAATTGCCAAAATCCCTTAAGAAAGTCAAATAATCCGAAATGTTTCATTCCACGTGCATTTTCCAGAACTAATGAGAGAATTGGCATCACTGCCGCCATGACTTCAGTCTGCTCGTTTCGTATTCGGTAATCCGTTGTCTGCCGTAGGTCCATTAAATCCGCAGACTTCTTGACAGGCAGAACGGGACTCGCCCAACGACTCTTGGGGTTCTCATAGACCAGTCACTTTGTTGGTCGAGCCCCGTCCCTAAGTCGCACTTCAAGTGGAGGCACCTTTGCCGGAGGATCATCACGCAGTTCTAGACGCCAAACGTCGTAAGCATGAGCAATAGTGCGCAAAGTCTCCACATGTTCACGTGGAAAGCCATTTTCCACTGCGCGGTCGATCAATCGTTCCACAGCCGCGAAAATATCGGCATCTCTACTTGGCTCTGGTTCGTTCATTCTGATGGGCAACTCATCTGCCTCCAGAGTTATGGGATCGACACTGAATTCATCATTGCCTCTTGCTGCTAACTGCTGCAATTGTTGCTGCACATCGATACCTAATGACGTTAGCAGGTCATTCCCGACAATGAACTCGCCATCATCGACATCCACTACGAGAACATCCACGTCATGCATAGGCTCGACAGGTCCCACAGCTGTATGGATCATCACTCGAAGCTTGGTCTTGTACTTGGCTGTCACTGTCGTTGAACCAAAGACCTGGTTCAATATTGGAGTCTTCAGCTCGATGGTGGTCACACTTGGATCCAGAGCTTGCAACTGATTCCAGTGTGACTGCCCAATGACAGTGTAATCGGATCCGCTGTCAGGACAGTATGGTATTTCTAGCTAACCATTCAGAGTTACCATCCGATTGCTAGTTGGCATAAATTCACCAATGCGTTTCAGTTTCGCCTTCTTCTTGCGTACTTCTCTCATCTTTGCCCATAGCAGTTCCTTCTCCGGCTGCGAGGCTGCTGGGCATTCCCTTAGCCAATGCATTTCTTGACATTTGGGACATGGTCCAGGCGGAGGCTTTGAAAATCTGGTGACTTCAGCTTTCTTGTCACCCTTATTCTGATGTCCAACGATGGTTGGAGTTGAGGCCTTTCGCATCTCAGGCGCTTTTTCTTCCCACTGTCGTTTTTGCTTATAACTCTTATGAGTCTTCGCCTTATCCTTCTTTGATCTGCTCTCATCTTGCTTCAATAGACGCAGTCTCTCGTGTTGTCGTTCAAGTTCGTGGGCTTTTTCCAGAATTAGTCTGAACAATGCTCTCGGGTCATTTGCTGCATCTTGATGAGTGAAACGAATGCACTGCTTCACCTCAGCCTTCAGCATCTTCGGCCAAAGATTTGACACTAGCCTCTTGCACTTTTCCTTCAACCCATTTGCACCAGAAAAACATTCTGCAAGACCATGATCCTCGACAATACTATTGAAGCTCTTGAAATATTCAATGAGTCGTGCGTTCACGTCGCTCTCGTCCTTCTTCATCCGAAGATCCTTCTTGAATAGTTCCTTGATGTTTGGCAGCATTTCATTCTTCACACTGCCCACAATGTGCTCAATCTCAGCTATCAACATTCCATCAGTAACATTTGCTGACTCCACGTTGAGCTGAAGCTCACAAAACACATCGAGAAGTCGTGGCTCAAAAGAATCACGAACAGATTGGACCACTGCTTCGTAGTCCTCTCCGGTTACTCTGCATCGTGCTTGCATCTTGGTTTCGTAGTCCCGTCGATCCTTCTTCCACTGCACCAAAGCTTCATGCGAAACAGACTCGATCATTGGTGGTAGAATAGGAGTGAAAAGCGGTACAGTCCCTGTTGGACTATCCGTCCTATCAGCACGTCGCATTCTTGATTACTCGATCACTGATCCACGAACAGCACAAGTTCAGCACTGTAGACCAGCGACTAGCGATTCCAGCTCCACTGCGGTACGTCTTGTGATTGATGGCGCCGCGTCAGTGGAAATTCCTACTAAAGAATTCTTTGTAGTGTTTTCCCGGGGTCTTGATCTGGAAACGGTAAGACAGTCGATGCGGGGACCAACCCGCACGGAATTGTAGGTCAAGTGTATTGATGGCTTGGTCACTTGGTAAAATGAAAAGTGAGGGACGTGGTAGGACCATGAGTATGATGGTCACCAGCTCGTTCCTACCAGGACGCACCCTCAAGTATACGGACTGACTGGAGCAGAGGCCACCTGCTCCATCACAGCCCTGAGAACATGCAGTAAAGGAAACATGCAGCAGACCATACAAACTCCTTATGCAACTCGGCAAGGTAGTTGTTTCCTTTCCGAGCCACAGAACAGCACCCATTGTCCACGTCTTGCGGCCGTCAGACACACCTGGGTCTTGTCTGTGATCTACTTCAGACATCACTCGGTGACTGAGCTCTCAGCTCGTCGCCAGATCTGGATATCTTGTTGATCTTGCCTGGAGGTTCCGCTGCGGTGACACCAAGCTGACTATCCTGCTGCCCAGCGCCCACTACACTTCGACACGTTTGCGTGTGGTTGAGTATTTCTTCATGGCCGCGATATTGTATTGAGTCCCATGCATGATAAGTTGTACTGTTGAAAGTATAGATCTTTGTATGAGCTGTCGTATTGCTTGCTCGATCAGCCGGGCGTTCCGATTCTCTTCAGGTAGTGTTGCTTCCGTTTGGATGATGCCTATACACGAAACCAGTAAGACCCACAACCCCTTTCTTCCGGGTGCGGTTGCAAATTGTGCCGAGTGAAATACCGCTGCCCAACGATACAGAGCTATCGGTCGATCCGAATGTTCAATTATTGTAAAAATTGCGTAGCATTGGGCCATCTGAACACCGATATCTTGAGTAGATGGTCTGGACGTCAGTTTTTGAATTACCGCTTTCGTTCGAAAATCTGCAACTTTTGAAATCATTCGCTTGGCTTTGTGACCGGAAACTTTTTCACCCTCGAAAATCTCGCGATTACGGATTAGCCAAAGTGTGCATTGTGTACATGTCGTCCAGACTAGCCAAACATTTGCATTGCTCGATCATGGCCATCTTCCCAGTAGGGGACACTTCTTGTTGCTTCGGAGAAACTTGTGGTGCATTACGAGATGCCAGATGTGGCATGATTGCTACAAGCTCATCCTGGTGAGGGTAGTGTCCAAGCCATAGTGGTAACCACTCTCGCCAAGCTTCTTGCGCACGCGGACAGTCCCATATAATATACTCAATAGTCTCAAGGGAAACTGTACAACGCTGGTAAGGGTACCTTCTATTGTCAAGCCATCCAGTGTGAAATAAGTTCAGCGTTCTTGTACATATCCGATATATTGTCCATCGCTGAAAGTCAGTGAGAATTACGTCATAATGCCATATCTTATGTGGCTGCTGGGATTGTGCTGCCTTTGCCTACGCACTCTGGTTCGTCCCATTCGCCATTTTTTCAAGTACATGCTGAATTGAAAAATGGTGTCATCGACGTAGACGTTTCGACCTAGATTTTCGGATGGATTGTCTAATATGTCTTGCGTTAACTTGTTGAGGCGTCTTCCACGGCGTAGGATGTAGATATGGTATTGGTTCAAATGCAAGCCCCCCTATGATTTGTTCCAAGTTAAGGGCATGGACATCTTTACCATGAGCTTCGTCGAAGTCTCCGCTTGTAATAATCCAGCTCCATTCACGCGGATGCTGCAGCATTCGTATGATCGGTGAAATATCACAAGAGTTGTGTCGTTCTATTATGCTACGATCCGTTTCAGCAATCCAGGTGTATGAATTAAACCTTGAAGGGAAGTTTCTTGGTTGTATCGGTGCTAGAGCTGTCGTCCACAGTTTTGCAGAAACGCATGCTAAAATACTGGCACACCACCTCCTTAGCTGCTTATAATGCCGAATCGTAAACGGTTTCTTTTCTCTCGGTGGTGTGAAGAGATATATACCAGGAGCCTATAGTCGAACGCTTAACTTCATCAGTGTACATGGGTGATATAGAGGGAAATCTTGCTGCTTCAACGGTTTCCCTTTCCCGTCCACGATACAACAATTTTCGTACCATTTGCTAGTTCTCAAATAATTAGTGTTTATACTATCGTCATAGTATCGCGTCGGCGAGTTCATAATGCATTTGATCGTATTTCCGTTGACCCAAAAGCAAGTTATTGTTTCTTGCAGTTCAATTGCTTGCGATGGTAATGTTTGCTGATTTTCCATCATGTTTTGTTGCTCGGTTACATCTCTCCACAATTCTAATACCGATGTTCTGAACAGTTGGCAACTTTCCTGATCGTGTTGTTCGTCTTGCTTTCTCGACTTGTTCTTTGCTCGTTGGATTGAAGCCGCAGCAATCGCGGGCCATGGGTAGCTTCGGATGCGCTAAATAATGCCTAGCTGCTTGGTAATTATGCGGTGCACTTTGTATCCACTGCTCCGCTTGATTAATCTGTCTAATTTTAAGCGGTATTTTGTAACCCAAGGCCACCCTGTTCTTCTAGTCCGAAAACCAACCCAGGAGCGAGCTTGTGTCTCGCTCTAACCATAGTTGTTGTTCCTTTCCAGATGAATCGCTTTTGCAGATGTACGAGTTTCTGCATCGTCTTCTTCGATATCGGTCTGTGCAGTCTAGTGAATAAAATCGCTGGCAACACAACCGTGTTAAACAGCACTACACGCTGTTTGATAGAGTTAGTTACCCGAGTTGCTACTTGTAATCTTTTCTGCATATTCATGATGCGGAACTCCCAGTTGTACGCTGCCCTATCATGTGCTCCAAAGTGGTATCCTAAAGTCCTGGTAGTTTCTCCTATTCCCAGTACTGCATATCCGTGACAACGCCTAAAAAATAAATAGCCAAGATAAGTCGTAAGGGCGCTAGAGGACACCCCTGCCTGATTCCAGAATGAATTTCCCATTTCGATGATTCGATACCGTTCACAAGATAACTTGCAGTGGTTCCATGATGTAAATTGTGGAGTATGTCCAGAAATTCTTGGGGGAATCCATACTCAGCCAGAGTAGTCAAAATGAAGCTTCGATCTGATGTGTCGTAGGCTTTGTACTCGTCGAGACAAAGGATGGCAGGAGAGTCTGCCCAGTCCAGTTTATTGTCCTCGAAAATTGTCTTTAGCATTGCATGAACCATGATCACAGTTTCTGTCATTAATCTACCACGAACGAAGCCTTGTTGTGCTTCGCTTATTATTCGTGATAGAAAGTTGTGAATTCTTTCCGCAAATATTCGCCCCAGGATGTTATAGGCCGTGTTTAGGAGCGAAATTGGCCGGTTTGGTTTTCACAATAACTATAGTTTACCTATATATGAAGGTAGGCAAAAGTTATTGGTTGGCCCTCAGACACCCGACCTACGTGGCAGTGGTGTGGTCCACACATATACGACTGAGTATTCACAAAACGAATATTAACAAAGAAGTATATCTACTTCTAGAGGCGATACCCTATCTGGGGTACAGCCCTCATGTTCCCCAGATAGGGTAAGCCCGTTACAGATAGGCTGATATTCACAATTGAATAGCAACAAAACAAATCTTTATTATAGTACTATATATCGGAAAGAGCAGTATCCATCTGTACAACCTTCGTTCAATCTCTGAAATCCAGGGTTGCAGCTTCAATCAGCCCCACAACCAGGCAGATTGCACTCGTGGGGCACAATGCTACATTAATCGAAGTTAAGCTTCATCTACAGCACAATACTTCTTTATATATATGTATATATAGATATGACGCAAACCATTGCAATTTTGCGGCTGCCGGATTTAGTTTTTTCTGGACAGGCACCGCCTTAAAACAGTATATCCTCTATAAAGAGTCTATTTCAGCAACTGGGATCCAATATCCAATCAGTTCGTAAAGTAACTCATTTTATAGAGAACAACAAGATCTGACTATGATAAGTATTTGGACTGTGATGTTGCACTTGTGCTCGAACAAAATCAGTGTTACTCGTAATGAGCACGGATAAGTCTTTTGCTCCACGAGCAAACAATGTTCGCATCTGAGAAACTGTTCGCAATCGCTTCTCTTACGACTAGTCTACATTTTTGCCAACTCTCTTCAAGTGCTCGGTGTACGCCTGGACCGCCTTTTCTATAAAGGCATCGTCCAATCCGCGGAAAGTTTTCAGTTCTTTAGTCAAAGCACTAGGACTCATTCCCGCGTCGTCTGCAAACTTGAGCGCCGATACCACCTCGTCGTCTGCTATAGCCGAAATTTTGTTGAGCGTCACCAGATCATTCACGTTCTTGAGAGCCGAAAACGATTCCGTCCTTAACAGCTTGTTGACAATGTCGTCAGCTTTCCCTCTTTCTTCCTTGTCACCTTCGGCGATGCTATTGCCTCTCAGAAATCGTGACGGGTCGGTAACACTTTGGTCGGCGCCGACGAGGAGCAGAAATCCCAGCGACATTATATTTGCTAGCGCAACATCACTACCAACAGAGGCAGTGACAGGAACTTGGTGAACGGAGAGAGTCATACTAGCAGCCAGTAGGATTTGGGCCAGACGCATGATTGGTGCTGGATGTTCTTAGTGCTTCTTGGTGCTGATGGTATGTCTTGGAAGACAAATTGCGAACTGAACACTAACGGTCATACCACACAACAAACGCGTGTCCTACGATTCGTAATACAATAAGGCTGGTCTGGATACAGTCGTTCCCCTGCAGAAATAGTCAAGATTTGCTTCCCAACGATGAATGGACTGATTTAAAAACGAAGTTAAACAGGATAGTGTCGTCCTGCTGGAACCGGTGTATAAATGCATCAGTTGCTAGTTTTTCTCAGCAACTTGTGTCTATGATATACTCCGTTACGGTAAAACTACCGAGCCACTGAAGACTGTCTACACATGCAAGTAGCCCCTGTTGTCGATGAGCAGGACCACTTACATCCGGCATTACGACGTCAACAACAATATGCGGTATTCTCAATAGCGATTTCTTTAAATTAACTCGGTATAGTTGCATCTGAACTGTGGTTCCAGTGTCTCTTTGATTCCCTGTAGATGCATCGAGGCCAATGCTGTCATCTAAAGTAGTGCGTTGTCCATTTCGAGGCTGTTGGCCGTTGATTGCTGGCTGGCTAGCAATTGAATAAAAATATTTTATTGAATAAAAAACCTGTCAAGTTGACATGGGAACTCATCTTCAGTTCAATCCAAACATCTTTCATTTTGTAATATCAGCCATAATAAATAACTGGTCGCCGTCAAGTTGACTTGAAAAAAAATGTATATCCGGTGTTAAGTTGACCGTGCCTGTGCAAACGTTTACCATTCTAACCCTATTATAGTTGTTTCATTACCAAGCAATTATCCTAAGCGAATAGCAAGTAAACATTGAACTTTTATAATGTCCAATCATCGTGCAGTATTTATATGGAAAAGTTCCATATGAAAACATGTGTTGGTGACGTGCGTCCTTCAAGGGAAAGCATGTCACAAAAAGTTATGAAGTGAATCCTATACAGAATTCCCATGTCAACTTGACGGTGACTTTAATGTTAGATATTTTCACTCCGATATTTTTACGTCAAATTAAACGTCAAATATGGATGCACTGACAGCACTATCTATCATCTAGTGATCGCCGAGCTGAAACGAATGCCTGGGAGTCAAGCTAGGCTCCACTTACGATAAATTACGATTTAAATTCGGTCATCCGTTGTCGCATCTGTGGCTCCAAGTTCCAGAGCTGTATCGTGAGAATTTTTTTCACAATGCTTGGAAATGAAATCAGCACTACAATTGAAGAACTTCCTCTCTGGACACGCAGCATGACAGATTCACTAGCGTACGAAATTTCGTCGCATCAGGAGTATACAAACTCCTAGTGAATGCCAGTGCACATGTCCTCGTCTTAGGGGACTTAATAGTCAGTTTAGAGTAGGTTTAAGACTGATTTATTTTAATAGTTAATTTAGCTTGTTTAATAAATTACTAATTAACCATGGTTTATCCTACCATTTGGTGGCTTTCAGCCATTCAACCGTCGTGGCAGTGGTGTTTCCCACATCACTAAAGAGAATATTCACAAACGAATACTCTTAGAAGTATTATCCTTTAGAGGGGGTGCCTAATCTGGGGTGCCCTCACGTATAGTGCTGCCGACGTTACCGTTATCTCTGTTACAGAGAGGTAACGTTAACGGTCAAGTTAGTAAAGTTAACACACTTTAACGCAGTACTATATTTGTAATTCAGGCAAATTGGAGAGCATAATTTTGTAGAAAAAGAAAGTTTGCTCTTGGCATTTCATGCCAAGAGCAGGGGCAGTTCGCACCATATATCTAGGATGCAGACACAACCCGAATCGACAGTTCAAGGCCCGGCCTAGCGAGCATCAGGGGACCGATTCACTGCAGGAAGGGCATATTGACCTTTGTACACAGCTCGAGGCTACAATACAATGGATTGTTTAACGATGGAAATGAGACAGAAGCAGCATTTTATTTGATGGCCAATGGCTATAATTCGAATACTAGGACTCATGAAGCAGCAACAGACGCATCTGGAACTACACAATCGGCTTCTATCTTGGTGTTACATGACTGGACTATAGCGTGTCTTACATCAGCCACTACATAATAATGTAATACAATAAATTGCCAGTACGTTTTCACAAGCTGTTCTGGCACCTCAAACATACGCATAGCGTTGGCTCCTGTCTTGACCTTTGGAAGTTGCGGATTAGGAACATATCTCTCTCAAATCAGGCTGCCATGATGACACCCGTTGTGGTGTAGCTCTTGACCTCGCAGTGGGTGGTCGACGATGTGTTGATTCTACTGTGATAGAAGATCGTTGATGTGGAGTGTGAGGTATTTACAGAAGCGTGATGAACTCATCAGTATGCTGAGAAGGCAGAGTACAGTCTTTTTCGGCTTCCATAGCTGGGAATGCTTGATGGAGTTTGAGAGATTGACAATAAATGGAGTAATGGTTTTGGAAGCGATGTGCATGATGCTGGGCCCTGCTCATCTTTTTTAAGCAACAATGTTGGTGATCGACTCGATACAAGAGGAAACGTCGAGTTACCGAGGTACCCCGCTATATTCAATCTGGTCCGATCAGCTACATGACGAGCTGTTGGTTTTGGGCTTGTGATGTAGAAGACAAATGCCGAAGTGATAGTAGTTTCATAATCTGAATCTACTCTGTTGTACTTCTCCTACTTGCTACCTCCCATCAACTAGCTCACCTCCGTTGTCCACTCGTGGCTTGTCCACTCACAGTTCTGTCAGGCACGTGCTCTTCCTCCTGCAGCCGTTGGAACCGCTTGCGCGTTGTAAAATACAGCAAACACCCGATGAGCGCTCGGTAGGGCTTCGTTGTATCTCATCGGTAGTCTTCGCTGCGATGATCATGTCGTCTACATAGAGACATATATACACGAACGAGACCTCATTGGCCTTCACATAGACACACTCGTCGGCACCTCAACTGCGAAAACCAATCTTCATGACCGCTCGGTGGGTGGTCTTGTGCCAAGGGCTCGCTGCCTGCTTCAAGCCATAGATCGCCTTTTCCAGTCTGCATATGTTCCCCGCATCACGAATTCCATACGGTACCTCCATGTACATGCGCCCTCGGGACCGCTGTTCAGAAAATCAGTGTCCAGGTCAAGTTGCTCCGTCACATACGCCTCCGCCACCACTGCCGACAACACAACTCGAATCTAGTTCATGTTGGCTACGGGCGAGTATGTCTCGAAAACGTCCACGCCAAACTTCTGCTTGAACCCGTTCGCTATCAAGCGAGCCTTATAGCGTACTACCCGGCCATGTTTGTCTCGCTTATTTGCAAAGCCCCATCGACATCCGATCGGCCGAGCACTCGTTGTACTTCGGACTAGTGTCCACGAGCCGTTGTCTGCATGTGCCTTTCGCTCTGCATTCATAGCTTTGATCCACTCGGAGGCCTCGTTGCTCTGCATAGCCTGTTGATACGTCGTTGGGGCATCGTTAGCGTCACCGACGTCTGCAGCGTATTCCAGTACTGCTTCAGCCAGTAGGTTGTCTTCGGCAATCCTCGGTCGCTTTGGGGATGGCGGCCAGAAGTGGACATCGTTGTTTAAGTCGTCGTAGATGTTTGTATTCGACTCGTTGTCAATCACCGAACCATCTCCAAACAACAGTATGATGTCATGTGGTCGTTGTATACGCCTCGGTTCTGTATGAAAGACCATGTTTGAGTCATCGTTGGTATCACGAAGCCCTCGTAAGTGGTCAACTCCTGTACCGAGTCTTGCTGTGGATGCACCTCTTGCATATCCAAGTCTTCGGTTTGTTCTTCTTGTGACTCCATCGGCACATCTCCCACTGGTCGTTGAGCTTGTTACGCCTGTACCGATCCTCAGCGTCTGTTGATACCTCAATGGTGGTTTACGAGTCCTTGGTAGACAATGTGTCATATATACCGTTCACTTCTCGTTCGTCCAACCTCACCGAACTCGATGTCTTCACTTTGATCGATTCCAAGTCGAACACTCAATAGCCCTTCGAGTCGTCGGTGTACCCAAGGAACATGCAATTGAAGCTCTTCGGTTCCAACTTGGTGCGCTTCGACTTGTCAATGTGAGCATATCCAATCGGCCCGAACACTCGTAGATGATCCCGCCTAGCCTTCATCTTTTACGTCAACTCAAACGGAGTCCTCGTTGGGTGGATACAGATCGGTTGATCAAGTACACTGCAGTGCTAACTGCCTCAGCCCACCATGTTGTCGAAACTCCCTTGTCGTGCAGCATGCTCCGAGCCTTCTCCATTATTGTGCTTTCATTTGTTCCGCCACGCCGTTCTGCTGGGGACTGCACGGAACAGTATTTTGGTGCAAAATACCGTTAGTCTGGCATATTTTCTCAATAGCCTTGTTCGAGAACTCTGTGCCATTGTCCGAGCGTAGATACTTGATGCGTCGTCCCTAGTGATTCTCGTATAATTTCACGAACGACTCGAACTTGGACGAGACCTCGCTCTTCTTCGTCAAGAAGTAGGCCACGACGTGCCGCGAGTAGTCGTCAACAACTGTCAGCACATATCTCGCGCCGCCTTTGGACTTCGTTTTCATTGGTCCCATAACATCAGTATGGACCAGTTCCAGTGGGTAGGGAGTCCTCGTTAGCGAGTGCGACGGAAACTCGCAACTGTTTGTTTTCCCGTCATGCATCCTCCGCACAGTATTGCAACCTTCTGCTGAGTCGACGGTATTCCGTGCGTGGCCTGGCGAGGTCTCGCCAACGAGACCTCGCCAATGACTCCTCGTTCAAGTGTCCCATGCGGCGTGCCAAAGCTCCCACTTACTACCGACCATGGAGTACTCGGTATAGTAAGCCGTGTTTTCCTGCCAGTTCAGCACCTACGCGTTGCCGATCTTCTTCCTGGAAGCGATAGCCCTCGACTTGTCCCAGATGATGCAAAACTTGCTCTGGAACTGGTCACACATACCTCGTTCGGGCAATTTTCCGACCGAGAGTAGTCGTCGGTCAATTCCAGGTATATGAAGTACTTCTACCATTTTGATTCGCTTGCCATCGATTCCTACGAGGCGTGCCGAACCTGTTCCTGCCACCAGTATTTTCTTTCCATCTGCGATGGTGACATGTGTGTCCACCGACACCTCTGTGTACTCGAACCTGTCACCACGGTGTGGTGTCATATGAGCCGTCGCTCCACTATCGATCAGCCATCCTGCCGACCGATCTTTCCCAACTACGAACACCGAGTCCTGGTTAACATTTGCTATGCCTTTATTGGCATCGCCGTTAACCATATCAGTGACCACCGACATCTCGTTGGTGTCACCGTCACCCAAAACAGTGAATACCGAGTCCTCGTTGCCGTCACCATTGGCCATTTCAGGACAGTCCCGCTTCATGTAACCCTCCTGTCCACAGTTGAAGCACTTGCCATTGAACCCAACGAGCCTTCGTCCGCCGTTGATTTTGCGGCCGTATATCTTGCCTCCTGTGTCGAACCTTCCGTTATTGTCTCTACTTCCGTGCGAAGTAGCCTTGAGGGCACGCTCGGTAGTTTCCTTCTTCTCTTGTCGCTCGTACTCCTTGAGCCGGTTCTCTTTCACCTCGATCGGGGTCACGTCCCTAGAGTCCTCGACGATCGATGCAATCAACTTGTAGTCCGTCGGAAGGCTACTAATGAGTATAACAAGCTGTCGTTCCTCATTGAGCAGTTCAACGACGGTTTAGAGGCCCACGATGAGCTCGTCGAATCTGCCAAGATGGTTGGACATCGTCATGCCGTCCTCTATTTTGAACTCGTGCAGACGACGTGTCATCGTCACTCGGTTGTGCATTGTCGTCCGGTTGTAGAAGTCCCGAATGGGCGACGTTGCCGGGAGAATCTTCGTGTGGTGCTCCAGTGCCACACCTTGAGTAATCAGACCGAGCGCCTTCATATCGTTGAGCAGCCAGACCTCGGCGACCTTTGCTGGGTCTTTTACCACTTGAACGTGCGACAGTAGTTCCTTCCTCGCTAGCGTCATGCGCATAGCGAACTCCCAGTGGAAGTAGTTGTCACTCCCAGGGATGCCTTCGCCCATATTAATGCCGAAGTGATAGTAGTTTCATAATCTGAACCTACTCTGTTGTACTTCTCCTCCTTCTTCTCCTACTTGCTGCATCTCATCAACTTGCTCACCTCCGTTGTCCACATGACTTTACTCCACTATATTTGGCACCATCGACGTCTCCTTGAACACTCGTGGCTTGTCCACTCACAGTTATGTCAGGCACGTGCTCTTCCTCCTGCCGCCGTCGGAACCGCTTGATCATCTTCTGATGAGTCCTCGTTAGCTGCTTGTGGTGCTAGCCAGTACTTGTGACGCTCCATATCAACACAAGCTCTGACGTTACGTCAGTTGCGTAAGTCTGACGAACATTAAGGAAGGGCTTCACTGAAGCGGGTATGCTTCCCTCCGATCTGTTCTTCGTAAACCTCCTTTTTAATTGCGCGTTCTTTCTGGCACTTGCCATTTAGATGGAATTACTGAAGGTGATTGGCTACATTTGCATCAACTAGCCGGCTACAGTGTTTTGTGTTAGAGTGTGTTAACTAATTAACTTGTAACACGACTTAAAATTGTAACGTTATTTAGCGTTAAACAACGTAATGTTGACAGCACTACTCATGGAACCCCGTTACAGCTGTGTGTAGACCTTATTCTCGATTGCTCATGATTACAATGTCAGCGTTCCTTATAAAAGAACACCCCTGAAATTTTCGGAGAAATCATTCACTGTGAAAGCAGTCCTCAATTATCCCGATTCCCACGATATCTCTGTTAGTATTCAAACAGGTTGCTCAAAATAAAGTGATCCAAAAGTAGTATAGGATACAGAAATGTTGCGCTGTACTAGGTCGGGTACAGATACGTAACACGAAATCGCTACGAAACAATGGATAAGTCACAGAGGTCGAAGCACTTTACGCACGATACAAAATGGGCCCAAAGAATTTATTTTGAAATTTCCCCAAAAAAGCACGTTCCGTTTCTCTCACCAAATATTTTGATTAGGTCCTAAAATTTAGGTCAGTATTAAATAAACTAAATTTTAGCGAATGGTTGCCACCGGGAAAGAGCACGAATACATAAAGGCTTTAAACGTGCGTCTTTTGCGCATCGATAAACTCGCGAGGTGTGTACTCGTCGGGGGCTTGGTAGGACATATTATGTCCTATTTTAGGGAGGCTGAGATGCAAAAAGTATGTAGCTACAGTCATGGCCGAAGTGCGTGGCGAGGCCGATGAAACCTTTATCGACCAGGGAGTTTGTATAGCGCAGCCCAAGATGTTCCTCAGGTGTAGACCAAGAGAATCGACTTGAGAGTCAACAGCAAGGAGATAGATCTAGAGGTTCCCAGCCGCCAAGCTTTAAACCCTGGGAATCACTCCCCTTGGTTGGCGTGGGTACCTTATGTAATCCCTGTCGGCTCGTTTGTCTTCGACGGAACGGCACTCCACCGATTGTAAGTGTAGCCTTGAAGAAGTACCGGAGTGCACGTCTAAACCAGAACGCACCTCCACACCAAAAGGTAAACCCAGAGAATCAGATCACCCAAAACCCAGAATACTACGAATTCAGGGTCCAGGGTTTCAGTCAACTCTGGGACTTGGCACTCAGAAGACATCTTACCCAAATGCCCTCGTAGCTTGATAAAACCAACAAATACAGAGTATACAAACACTACAACTAGCCGTCACTTATTCTTTTGGACCCTTGGACGGTGGGTCACACTTACACTAGGCTCACTTGAGTCTGAAATTCAGGGGCCTAGCTCCCCTGAGACTCACGCAAAAGCGCACCACCCCAATAGAGGAGAAACATGCAATCACTATC